>BPLR01016319.1:0-38506 GCA_021605095.1 Caerostris extrusa | reverse complement strand
AAAGATAGTCATATTGCAGAACATTCCAATGTTAAGTTACTATATAACTTCTGAAGAATGCATTCAATTTAAACAAATTAATTGGTCTGGTGTTACTATAGCCTTTCTTAAAATAATGAGGCAAAACTTTTTGAAAAACAACAAAAAATATCGACTATAATAGATAAAAATTTATCTACCTAGGTAAGATATTTTTAAAGGGTATATCAGCAACTTCAACAAATACATTTCACAGATTATATTGGGCATTCAAATAAATTCATTCTTTTAGGACTGTAAGACGACTCTTAAGGCAATGAAACGTTAAAATTCAAATTTAACTCAAACAATAAGTAATTATTGATTCAAATTAATTAATCAAAGAAAGTTGTTCATTTTATAGTGCATGTCAACACAAATTGGTACAGGTGAGGGATGAAATAGCTGGCAAATTGATTGAAGAGACAAGTAGTTGCACAATTAATCTTCTCACCTTTGGTGTAGTAAAACCGTGGCGAAACATAGATTAAGGAATACCCCACTGGGAAATATCAACAAATCGGTAAAATTAATGCGAGTAGAGAAATGGCTAAAACAATTACTATACTTGAGATAAACATACCAGAAAACAAGAGAAAATGCATTACATGACATTTTTTTATTGAATGCCACTTTCGCAATTCTATTCATCTGCTATTGAATGTCTGATTGTTTTGGACTTCGTATTACGTCTTATTAACTCAATAATTAAGAATACAACTGAAAAGTATTTCAATTAACATTTTTTTATATGATTAATGGAAATATTTTCTACTTAGTGATGGAAAATAATAAATTCTCTACTATCCAATGTTTTACCTTTTGGCAATCCCTTTTAAAAATATTCCTTATTACAATAACATAACAGTACAGTTTTTATATAGTTCAAAATTCCATTCGAATTCACTACATTGAATCACTACAATGATTCAAATTAATTTTATATTGATTCCCTACAATTATTCACATTGATTCTATATTGATTCACTACAATGATTCATATTGATTCTATAATGATTCACTACATTGATTCACCTTGATTTTATATTGATTCCCCTACAATGATTCACATTGATTCTATATTGATTCTGTACAATGATTCACATTGATTCTATATTGATTCACTATAATCATTCGACTTGATTTTATATTGATTCACTATAATGATTCACATTGATTGAAATGTTGAATTCACTACAATGTTTCACATTGATCCTATATTAATTCACTACATTGATTGAAATTTTGAATTCACTACATTGATTCACTACAGTTATTGACATTGATTCTATATTGATTCCCTACAGTTGGGAAACATTACATTGATTCTCTATTGATTCACTAAAGTGATTAACGTTGATTCTATATTGATTCACAACAGTGATTAACATTGATTCGCTGCATTGATGGAAATTTTGAATTCATTACATTCATTTCAGAGACTTTTAACAGTTTGAATTGTAAATGTAGTAGTCTTTGAATAGTATCATTATTTTTATCCTATCGGCATTCTTTTTTTATTGTAATTGAAATTTAAATATTGTACAATTTTACAAACAGCGTATTATTTTGAATTTAATCAGTAATTAATTCATAAAAGGAAACATCATATTTTATAAGTTCTACAATTAAAAAAAACGAAGAAGAAACGTTAAGAATTCATACAATTTAAAAATAGATTAGTTTAAGTGTACACGATTAATTTTTATTTTATTGCCGCCAACTTGGCTGAAAAGGAGGATTAACATAAATTCTTGTTAATAATTATTTCAGTTACATTTCTTTAAAAAATCCTCTTACATTCTTCATTTTTTAAAACCAATTTAAAAATTTCCAAATTTGTATGATATGCTAATTTTCTATAAATAAAATGATGGTAATAATTTTAATGAATAATGTCAGTTTGATGACCAAACCAATAATTATTACAATAATATCTTTTTTAATTAGTTGATTTATTGATAAATAATATAATGTACTCAAGAACATAAATAATAAAATAGTAATAATACTTAAGTATATTTATATTCTCGATTATGGTTGAATCCAGTGATAGAAAACATAATAATTGTGTTACTTTTATGCATTTTCTTTTCTCTTAATGTAATTGCTTTCCACCACATATATAATAACTCTATACAAAAACATTAGTAATGTTTTTTGGTTGCATTCGAAAGGAACATATACAAAATAATGTACTTTTCGAATGCAACAAAAGAATAATATTACTACAAACTAGAAAATGTATATAATTTATCTTTCTGGCTCACAAATTTTATTTCTTAGTTCATGATCAAAGCAACTCGAAAATTGTTATTTATAATAAATCACCCTAGTTTATTATTTTATTATTTTATATAAATTTAAAAAAAACATTTGTGTGTTATTACCTAGGAAGATTTAATGTTACATTTAGCATTTTTATATATCCTTTTTTTTAACATTTCTACAAAATTAAGATGGCTAACCGTAATATAAAAATTTGTTAAGCAATAAATTATTTATGAATTACACTTAAAAAGTCTTAAGGCTTATAAAATTGCAAAATTACTGTGCTGTTAGTTATTTTTCTTTTTTTATCAAATTCTGAACTTCAATAATTATTCCTGAAATTTTATTAGATTTTAGTCGAATGAAATTTTTAACACGTAAAAAAAAAATGTTTATGGATTATATTTTAAAATAAAAATATCTAATTTATTTTAATAAGAGAAATTTCATTACAAATGCATTCATGCTTATATTCATTTTCGAATAAAATTATTCACATAATTTTAATTTTCTTTGCTCTAATTATATTTACGAAAAATAAGATGTTCTTCAAGTTTTGAATTTATTCTAATTATTTTTTGTGCCTAAAGTATTATTGTTATAAATATTTTAATTATATTACTTCAGTTAAGAGTTGCGAAAATTATGTTCTCATCATTAAAAAACATATTTAATGCTGAGATATATGAGGCACATTATACATGCCAAAGAAAATATAATTTTTCTTTGGTAATAATTACATTATAAAAATTTAGAAATTCAATTTAGTAAGATATTTTTTTGGATGAACTTCATCGAAACTCTTGGAAAGTTTATTAAGTTATCAAAGCTATTAGCAGTTTTTTGTTGTTTTAATAATTTCTTGAACAATGATCACATGGAAGTAACAGCTCTTGTAAAACCTTGGTGAGTTTGTTTTTTTTCCATAATCTGTTTCCAGTTTGTTATTAAATGTGTGTAGTAGTAACAGATAAATGTAAAAGTTCAGTTTTCAAAAAAGGCTACTATGAAATAAATCTAACTTCACAAAAATATCTCATTTCATTTTGATATTGTATAAATATTTTTTTCTATAATTAAAATTAAAATTTAAATATTAATTTTTCAACTATTTTAGAAACTTTGAAAAATCATCATAAAATCTTAATACAGAAAAATTCCAATAATTCTATTCAAAAATATTTAAAATTAGTTATTTTTTTAGACTGGAATAGCTTACAAAAATTTTTTTAATTATATATTTTGATAGAATATTAATAGTAAAATATAACGGACTGAAATGAAAAAGCTTTTAGAAATCTGTTTACCTTTAAGTCGTGATGTTTTCATTGTTTTCCTTAGAATCTTGAAGACAAATTAGCATTTCCAGGCTGTCTGGGCTCTTACAAATTCCCATGCAAATTTTAAGAAGTGGTAGGGTACACCTAAAAGATTCGAAATTACTTAGTGAAGCTGGATCGAAAATGCTTTTCTTCTAATGTAGTATACTAAGAAAGTGCTAGAAATGAATGGATACTACTTAAGTGAATACATATTAATAAAAAAAAAAGAAACATGGTTAACAGTCTCAAAACTAGGGAATGTCGTTTTCAAGCAGAATTCAACAGACAGTGCAGACGTCATCTCACACGGTGCGTTTACTGGAACTTGATTGTCTTGTATCAGACATAACACATTATCTTCCATGTTCATACTGTTCGTTCATGACTCATGATGCTGGACGATTGTCAAATATCTTTTGCAGTAAAAGTTCTCTGTGATTTACCCATTGTAATCCGCAGCCTTGTTAGCCAAATACACATATTCTTATATTTCAAAATCAATGTGCATTAAGTTGTGTACAAAAGGAGGTGATTGGATACTGGTTCTGGTAAGAAACTTATTCAATTACCATTATTTTCAAATGAATTTGTGTTACTGTATTTGCTTTTTTAATATAGACTAGTAGTAGACTCTAAAATATTCTGATAAAGTGTTTTACATTGAGAGTGATTGTCTTTACATTATCATAGTTTACTACAATACAACAGATATATGAAGGGTGGACAAATGCCTTTAAAATGTCTTATCTAACCATCCCTATCCTCAGCAAGGTCAGATTTCATGTTTTGAAGATACTGGTTCTCAGCGCTATGGAAGTTCTGCTACAAGTGAGGCAAATTCAATCAATAAATGAATTGATGAGAAAATCACCTCATTGATATCATAAAAAACCTTCACATTAGGGTAGTACGGTTAGAAATTTGACAAGGCATGGCAAATTGAAAACAAATATGAGGCTCAATAAATTCAGTAGCAGTAGAAACGTTTTTGAGTGTTAGCTCCAGTAAATAAAGAAGAGATGGGCATTTTAAATAGTGAGGACTACCTGCTTAAATTCAAAACATTGGGCTTTCGCACTGAGGGGGATTCTGATTCAAAAAACAAGAGAAGAGCTGCTGAATTGAAACTTCCTTGTCTATATTTGCATGCACTGACGCAACAAAAAAATATTGCCAATTTTTATCTCGACTTGATATAAGAATTTATATTTTTTAAAAGAATAATAATTAAATAAATCTGTTCCTGAAATTGTTTTCGATTTTACAAGGAACTTAAATGTTTGAAGCTTTTTCTTGTCTTATGGGAATGCATTTAATAATAATGCATCAAAAACAATTTAACACCAAGATACGATACCTACAAGAAAAGAATATGAAGATTCTTTAATCTAAGAAATTTTATACCTATATCCTTCATTTGCTTCTCTATTCGTGAGTGTCAAGCAGCGAAGGAAACGATACTTTCTCCACTTGTATACCACAAACTTAATTTTCTAGGATATTGCTTTACATTTTGTGGTACATTCTCAATCGAAAAAAAGTAGATGGAAATCGTTCACCATTTTCTGAATAAAAAACGTTATTTCATGTGGATTTTAAAAAGGCTCTTTTCTTCTTTTGCAAAACTTTCTTCTCGAATGTTCTTGTCACCTTCAGAAACCCAAAAGATCTCTTTCAGAAATCCTTTTCGATTTCGATGGGATCATGGAGAGAATAAATTTTTCGATGTTTTTTTTTTTTCACTTCGACTTCATGAAATTTCTTTTCAGAAACCCCCAAAAATAGCTTTGGCAAACCATCGTAGAAAACAAATACCGAGGAACAATTCCCAGATCAATCTAGGGAAAGCAGTGACGCAAACCTAATTAGAGCTCTAGGCCTTCTGCAGAAACAATGATTGCTTCGAAGATAAAAATAATTTTTATTTTTACCAGGGAAAAGTAGGAGGTGATGAAGTTGAATTTCCTTTCTATTTTAAGTTTTGCTTCTCTTCGACTGAAAAAGCAGCAATTTTATGTGCCACTGACTTAGAAAAGCTATTTTGGTCTAGGTAAAAAGTTTAGAATCCAAAAAAACTAACTTAAAAGAAATAACGCCCTAAATCAAATAATATAAAACAAAATGCATTTTTATAACTTTTATACATTTTGTTCAGTATTAATTGGTTAAAATGACTTTTTTCAGTTGAGTTAGTTATGAATAGAAAACTATTTGAATACGAAAGCTTTTATATCAACATACAGTGATATAATGATTTCACAATTTTTTATTGCCACAAACCAAATATAAAAGTCAATATGTACATACATTTCGACGATATCTTTTTTAATATAACTGCATTCTATTTCTTCTAGAATACTCGAATCCTTTTTATAGTGAAATATTTTCTGCAGTATATGAAATAAAAATGCTTTTCTAAAAACATATTCTAAATAAGAAAAATAATAACTAAGTCAATTTTTTACAATTTTGTGTATGTTTCGCACAAAAACAGTACAATTACCTTACGCACAAAAACGTATCTAAGTGTACATGAAAATGCCGCTGATAATTTTAAATGGGTAGGATATTACTTACACTTGAAAATCCAGAAGGATTTTTAGGTGAAATATGGTGATTTCTACGATGAATTCAAATGTTGTTTGTAGTGGTTTGAAATCCAATTTAAAATGTAGGTTCCGGTCTAATATGATCGTTGAGCGTTGTGGGAGGAAGTGTTACTGGAGTCCGTAGCAAACCTTCAAGCTACACGTGCCCCTTGGCTAACGCTAAATGAGCTTGCAGCCCTGCTTATGGCATAAAAAAGTTAACTGTCTCTGTATTCTAGCTGCATTAGGAAAAAACGTCCAAAGCAAAAATGTTGCCAACTTGTTGTATTCACTATTAAGTACTCAACTCTAATAATTTACTTCCCTAATTAATACTCTACTATTAGTATTTTAAGTTACAAAAAAAAAAATCTGTTTTTTGAAATCGTTTTCGATTTTACAGAGGGCATATATTTTTGAAATTTTTCTCTTGTTTCATGGACCTGTAATAAAATAAAGAAATAATATCGGCATCGAAAAAAATTTATACTAAGGTACAAACCCCTCAACAATCGAATCTGAACAATTTTTAATATAACAAATTGTATACTTACTTATTTCATCTTCTTCTGCCATCTATAGATGTAAAGGAATTTTTCACGATTTTCAAGCAGCAAAAGGAGACAATACTATTTTACTTGAATACCACAACCTTAATTTTCTAAAATATGGCTTTACATTTTGTGGCATATTCTCAACCGAAAAGTAGTTGAAAATGGCTCGACATTTTCCGAATAGAAAAAAACAGTTCTCTCATGTGGATTTTAAAAGGATCTTTTCTCCCTTTGCAAAACCTTTTTCCTCGAATGTTCTGCCACCTTCAGAAACTCAAAAGACCTCTCTCAGAAATCCTTTCGATTTCGATGGGATCATGGAGAGAATAAATTTTTTTGAGGTTTTTCTTTTTTTTTTCACTTCTACTTCATGAAATTTCTTTTCAGAAACCCTGAAAATAGCGTTGGCAAACCATCGAAGAAAATAAATACCGAGGAACAATTCCCAGATCAATCTAGGGGAAGCAGTGACGCAAACCTAATTAGAGCTCTAGGCCTTCTGCAGAAACAATGATTGCTTCGAAGATAAAGTAATTTTTATTTTTACTGGGGAAAAGTAGGAGGTGATGAAGTTGAATTTCCTTTCTGTTTTAGGTTTTGCTTCTCTCGACTGGAAAAGCATCAATTTTATGTGCCACTAGCTCAGAAAAGCTATATTGGTCAAGGTAAAAATTTTAAAAGTTTGGAATCCAAAAAGACTTATTTTAAAAAAGAAATAAAGCCTTAAATCAAATAATATAAGACAAAATGTATTTTTACAGCTTTTACAGATTTTGTTCAGAAGTATTTCGTTAAAATGACTTTTTTTAATTGAGTTTGTTATCAAGAGAAAACTATTTGAATACGAAAACGTATATCAGCATACAGTAATACGGTAATTTCACAATTTTTTATTGCCACAAATTAAACATAAAAGTCAATATGTATATGCATTTCGTCGATATCTTTTAAAAATAAGTACATTCTATTTCTCCTAGAATATTCGAACTTATTGTGAACTATTTTCTGCAGTATATTGAATAAAATGCTTTCCTAAAAATATATTATGAATTAAAAAATAAGAAAAAAATAATTAAATTTCAACCTGTTTTTTGCGATTTTGTGTACGTGCTCGCACAAATACAATGCAATTACCTTTACGGATAAAAACGTATTTAAATGTATAACAATAAATGTCGCTGACAATTTAAAATGGGTAGATATTACTTTTACACTTGAAAATCCAGGATGATTTTTAGGTGAAATAAGTTATCTTCTGGGATGATTTCAAATAATTGAAAGTTGACCATCAATAGATTTGTAAACGTTTCATTTAAATAATATTAAACATACATTTACAATATATATATTTCGCATTAAATTTAAGTTTAAGAATTAAGTTTACATTACATTAAGTTAACTTTATTACATTAAGTTTATATTAAGTTATTACATTAAGTTTCTTTATTATTCTAAGAAATTAGTTGCCGCATGATGACACATTGTTATATTTTTGGTAATAAAATTTACCAAAAATTTTTTAATTAAGAATGCTTACGAACTTGTAAAGAAATTAAAAACTGTTTTTTTTTCCTTAATTGTTTTTTACGAAACTAGATCTTGACATATCCGACAATAGCCCAACATGGGGCTGATGCACCAATGAAGAAGAAGAAGATTCTGATCATATTCAATTTTCAATATTTTATCAGAATCTGAAAATGACCGCCATATAACTTTTCTAAATTGATCTGTGGAACGGTCTGTTAAATAAGAAACTGGTTGGCCTGCATGGAACCGCATAGTAATTTATCCTTTATTGGTTTTAATTTTTTTTTTGTTACAAATTTAAAGTAAAAGAAATGCATTTAGATATTTTTAAAATAAGTAAGAATAAACATTTATAATACTTATAAGGAATAAAAAAAGGGAAAATTAAAAGTGCTACATTGAAAAAGATTTAAAAAAAGTATTACATTACAAAATATTCATTTAAAGCAATATATTTATTTATATTTTTTTTCTTTTTTTTTTGAAAAAATGATAAATCATTGATTAAAGATGATTATTAGAGATTGTCTACTATAAACCCACTGCTTTAAAAATAACAAAACACTATCACGTTATGAAAATGCAAAAGCTAAACTGACAAAGCATATTGAAAAAATGTATGACATGGGGAATTAGTGCCTTTTGCTTAAAACTTCCTAGTAGCTAAACCATAAAATATTCCATTAACTGTTCATAACAGCATTTTTAAAACGAAAGTTTTCATTTTTTTTTTTTTTTTTTTACTTTCCTTAGATTTACACGCAATTTTTTACTAGTATTCTGCACAGGCCAAACACTTTAACTTACTTTGCTCATAGCAACATAATGAAAGTGGGGAAAACGTGAAAGCTTTAATTTAATAATGCCCTTTTTTGATGTTTCAGCTTCTTTTCAACGGATTTATAAACCTCCATACATTCAAGCCTGTTCACTTGTGTGTTTATACCTGCCCACCTATGGTGTTCTTTTCAGTAAAGAATAATTGGATTTTTTTAAGCATTATTTAAATATTTTGGGTATAAAAACCCATTCATTTTCTTGCACAGAATGAATATAAATACAGGTTATAATGTTCAATTAATAAGAAAATTCGTTCTTTCAATAAAAAATGATTTGTATATGGATTCAAATAATAGAACTCTGTTTTAATAATTTGTATAATAGAAATCTATTATCTGTTTCTGCAAAATAATATATTTTCTTTTTTGTTTAAATTAAACTGTTTCTATAATAGATAAAAATGTGAATTATTAACTGCTTGTTTAATAGAGCTCTGTTTTTGAAAGTAAATTTTGCCCTCACTTTGCCTGAATACAAACTACAACAAACCCGAAGAACTAAATAAATCTTACAATCTTATAAATTTTACCTCTTCAAATGATAGAAATTAAAATTAATATGTTTGGCCAAGATATTTTTTTCTATTCAAGAAGCAATTATTTGCTTTATTTTTAATTTACTTTTCATAGCAACATAATGAAAGCTGTGAAACACGAAAGTTTTAATTTAATAATACACTTTTTGATGTTTGATGTTTCAACAAATTTCTAAGCCTTCCACATATTCAAGCCTGTTTGATTGTGTATTTATACCTGCCCACCTATGGTGTTCTTTTCAGCAAAGAATAATGGGATTTTTTAAATGTTAGTTTAAATTTTGGGGGATAAATACCCATTTCTTTTCTTACAAAAGAATAAATATAAATGCAGGTTATAATATTCAAATAATAAGAAAATTGCTCTTTCAATTATGAAGATTTATATGTAGTTTGACTATCTGGCGTGTGGTCTTAAATTTTTAAAAACGTATATAATAAAATTATAAATAGATTTCATGCATATGTGTGTGCGTGTCTGTATATAGTATATATAGATACGCTAACATATATATATACATCTGTATACTACGTCTGTATTTATATATACGCTAATATATATTTTCACGCTTTCTGTATATATATACAGTCTGAGTAAAAACTTTAAGGCCAGTAGACATTTTTGAGAAATTGGAAACATTTAAACTGAGAAATTAAAATACCATTTGATTGATAATTATTGAGCTTAAATAAAAGTAAAAAAAGTAGAAAAATTAATTTGCAAATATTTTATTATTAGAAAATATTACAGAACACACAGATGAATATTTGAGCCTGAGTAAAAAACTTTAAGGCCAACATAGAAAATAACATATAAGAAAAAATTACAAATTCTTAGAAGGTTGTGTAGGAGCCATTACTTCAAATATTCTTGTTTTCATGAAATGAGTTTTTGACAAAGGGTGGGGTCGGTTTTATACCATTAATCTTTGATAGTAGATTTCAGCTCTGTTGTTGATGTAAAATGTCTCCCATTTGCATAAACTCTTCTTGCTAAGTCAGCCCAAAGGTTCTCGATTGGGTTGAGGTCGGGTGATCTAGCTGGCCATTTCACGGTTTCAACATTGTTGACTTGGAACCAATTTTTTGTGCTGTTACTCGTATGGATCGGTGCATTGTCTTGCTGATATTTCCAATTTTCTCCATCAAGACATTCAGCATTTGGCAAAAGATGATTTGTTAGGACATTTTGGTATCCTTGTGAATTCATTCTACCTGAAACGAATGCAATTGAGCCCACACCATTGTAAGAAAAACAGCCCCAAGTCATGACAGACCCTCCACCTAATTGGCGCTTGGAGAATATTTCTTTTTCATTTCTTATATCATGCCAGTAGAAATTCCAGCCATCTGGTCCATCCAAATTCCATTTTTTTTCGTCAGAAAAAAATAATTTCTATCCATTGGTTGTCCCAGGTCATGACTTTCTGGCCAAAGTTCAAACGCTCTATTTTGTGTCTCTGCAGTAACTGAGGCTTAGTCAATTTTGCTGTATAAGTGTACCTTCCAGACCTTCTAATTGTGTTATAAATCGTTTTTTGACAAACTTTTAAACCTGTCGTCGGAATCAGTTTCCTGGTTGAGTACTTTCCAGTAGATGCAAGTTGGCAAACTCTTCTTTCATCACGCATGGACAAAGCTTTAGGTCTTCCCCCAGTATTATTTTTACCATAATTGTCTTTCAATTTTAAAAAATTTTGACTACAGTCTTTGATCTTCCTATCTTTATCGCAATAGCACGACTACGCATTCCTGTTGAAGACAAAACTACGATCTGTCCACTTTCACGATCAGTTAACTTCTTACCCTTCGCCATCTTCACAAAGATCACTAATACTTCGAAGAAACGTATGACAAATATGAAAATTGCAGCGTTGTCACAAGCTAGTGGTTGCAATGGTAATTACACGATTATATTATATTTATTTTTAAAAATGACTGGTGGCCTTAAAGTTTTTACTCAGGCAGAAATACTAACTTTGTAAATAACGACATGTTTCTCATAATTATGTATTTACAAATTATGTTTATAGCATTTATTTCTTATCAATGAACTTTAATAATTAATATTATTTTTGAATCCCTTTTATTTCATTTTACATTTTTCTCAAAATTTTTACTGGCCTTAAAGTTTTTACTCAGGCTGTATATATATGGGGAAGGGGATGGAAACTATTCATGAAAAAATTACAATCAGAGAATGGATAAAGGCTTTTCATGGCAAATACATGATAGCAATCACATACATAATTAAAGATACTGCTTTTTTATATAATTACTTGATTTTAGAAAGTTTTTTAGATTGAATTTTAATTTTTTTTTTCAATTAATTATTTGATGTATAGTAAAAACAGCTAATGCTTTGTAAAAATATTCTAAACTAGCTTTGTAAATCTAGCTTTGTACTGCCTTCTTAAACGAAGAAGTATTGCCTTACTGGCAACATTTGTCAATTTAAGTGACAAAAGATGACATGTTTCGAGAAACCTAGTGATGTTGACAACATATTTGGAGAAGTTTCTGAAATGATTAGTTTTCTAATTATGACAAGTTTTGTGAAATTAGAAAATTAGAACCGAAAAAATTATTAAAACAAACGACTATTGACAATGTTTTACATCACTCATGTCCTAATTAGTGATATAAAACACTATATAAAACTGCAATATGTAGGCTCAGATAATTGAACTCTATGTTAATAACCTATTATCTGTCTGCGTTTTCTGTTTTTTAATGATAAAACAGTTTGTTTAATAGAATTCCCTTTTGAAAATAAATTTTGTACTCGGTTTTGGAACATGCATACAAAATACAATCAAACTGACGGAATTGTTATGTAAAAAGCAGTTTATAAAATTTACCTATTTTACATGCTTGAAATTAAAATTAAGATATTTGATCAATTTATTTTTATACAAGATGCAAAATATTTTTATTTTTAATTTATTTTATTGGTTTAATTTTCCTTTATTATTAATAAAGTATCCATCTTTTTGTTTTTATCAATGAAAATATATATATATATTGCATGTTTTAAATATATATATATATATGTGTGTGTGTGTGTGTATATAATTAAAACATGCAATACTGAATAATTTATACTGTTAGTTTGCTAAAAGAACATAAGATTTTAAAAGGTTTTTTTATAATATTTATGTTATAATTTTTTAATCTCAGCCTCGAAGATTTTTCTGAAACTCAGGATGTCTGGATGCATAACATTTTCTAATATTTTGTTTAGTAAAAAAACGAAATCAAGTTATTTATCAGTTTGAATATTGGTTTTGAACAAAATAATTTAGCATGTATATGTTTACGATTACTTCGATAAATTACAATGAAAAGGAAAAATTCGTTTTATGTATATATAACTAACCCTCTAAAACGATCTCTTTAGAACACGTTATTTACTAGCCGGGTTATTTCAATGGTAAAGTGACGAACGAAAAATATTTATCGAGTTAATATTATAGAATTCATTTAATAACGAATTAAAAAGCATGCATTTTAAGGTAGAATTCTTTTTTTTGTAACTCGATTTTATTCTTTTGGAGTGGAAATTTTACAGTTTCTAAGCGCTTTCCTTTATGATCTAACAAAAGAAACGCTATTGCATAAATTGTTTTGAATTGAAAAAATTCAAAATACCATAATACTACACGCAACACTACTTAAAAAGTTAACTTCTTTAATATTGATAACAGTTTTTCTATATTAGGAATAGTGTTTTCCTTACTGCATTACCTTATTTTTTAAGTAAATGTCATCCTTAAAGTTAGAATTCAATGTTAAAACATTGAAACAGTAAAATTTTTATAATATATAATGATATTTTTATTATGAACGAGGAGCGTTCTTCTAGTTATTTTGTTTTAGCGTGGTCTTACTTTAATATTTTATAAAAAATATCATCCTAAAGTTAAAATGTAACGTTACGAAATCGGAACAATATTAAGGCAAACAATAGTCAATTAATAGTAATGAGGGCAATGCAATGACCTTTGAGACTAACGTGCACGCAATTTGATGCACCTTCACATATTACAGCCATCCATATACTGCAACCAGAAATTTCCCTTTTAATACATTCGTTCCCCAGTAGCAGTTAATTATGCCTTGAAAATGTCACCTGTAAATTTTTGATTGAGAGTTATTTGAAGTAACTTGTGTACACCAGTTTGTACCAGGTATCCATCAGCCTCTGCCCAACCGAAAGATGCTATTCACCACAATGGCGATTCGCTACACCTAGTTATGCTAAACTTATCTATACATAGCGTGATAGTTTATTTCAGAAAGATGATGGAAATTCCTTGATCGTGAAAGAATCCAAGAAATGATTCCTTTTTTTGTTCTTATGGAGACACAGTCTCACGCTACAAATTGGGGAATAAGCAATCATCAGTGGGAAAACGGCAATGTGACATATAAAGATCATTTATACCTGTTTCCTTTCTTTAAATGTCATCTGAATGGCTGTTGTTTGTAATAATGTTATGTATCATGTTTATTTAAATATTATCCAAAGAGAAAATGATATCAAAGTGATCTTTAGCCGAACTTTCCAACTGCTTTCATGCTAAACGAAGAAACTTGACCACAAGATTTCTGGTGAAACCATATTCGTCGCACATTCTGCCCACCTACTGTGTCCTTTTCTTAGTAAAATATAATTAGATTTTTTTTAAACGTTAATTAAAATTTTTGGGTGATTAATACCCATGTCTTTTCTTGCATAGAATAATATTCAATTAATAAGAAAATCTTTTTAATTGAATCGATTAAGAAAATTTGTATTTATTTTGATTGTCAGATTAGATTAATGAATGAATAAAGATTAAAGATTAATTCAATCTAATTTTCTATAAATTTAAGTTTAAAAACCCTAAAAATATCTATCTAAATTAAAAAACACTTGAATAGCCCTAAGTTAGTTCGCTTAACAAACATTAAAAATCTATTGAAATAAATCTTTTATCCAAAATATAGCTCTCTTTTACATTTGGAATCTTATTTTCTTTTAAAAAAGTCTTGCTCTTGATTTTGAAAATACCTCTTATTATTCTCAATTGAAAAATATTGAATGCTATTTTCTCATTTTTTCCTTCAATTGGAACACGGAATAAAATGTTTTATTTATTATTAAGTAGAACATTCGTAACAAAACCAAAAACGTTTGCTGTTGCGTTACTCTAAAGCACTTGAAACATTGTCTGCACGAATCTTTCCTTTGCTTAATCGATATCTGAGATTTGTATTCAGTGTTAAAAGTGGTTATGAAAAAGATTTTACTTAATATTCAAGGAGTGCTGTTTTCCTCGACATTTTGCAATAAGCATATAACAGGCTTTTAAATAAGCGAAAATAATACAAATTCTAAAGTTATTTTAAAACTAGGAAAATAGAGTTTCTCATTTTATGTTCAGTAACTGGAGATTTTTTTGAGTAATAAAATCCAACTTCAAAGACTTTCAAGAACTTTTTCATTTTTTTTTCCTACCTAAATTTGCTAATACTACATATTGTTAACAACTGATAAAGTTTTTTAAATGTGCTTATGTAATGAAATTTCATATATTATCATTATCTTCTATTCATGAACAGTAAAAAATGTTCTTTTTAATAAATTTATTTAAAAACAATCATATAATATAAAATAAATAATCATATAATAATAATATATAATTGCAACTAATAAAAATTTTAAAAAAGAATTTGTAAAATATTAGGCAATAATTTTATAAAACTAACCATTAAATGTAATGATAAGAAATATATAAGAATTAATGAAAAAAAAACATTTTACTTCAAACAATCAATAAATGAAAAACGCAATATTCATTCATTTTATTTCCCTGTTTTTCACACTAAAAGTCATTTTCAAGTAATGTATAGCTTATGATAAAAAATTAAATTACCACAGTTATATAATACTTTATTAAAAATATAGAAATAAAAAAAAACATTCAACGCATATTACGTATAAAAACCTTACATTCAAAAACAACCACCAATTACGAGTAACTTACAAACAATAATAAAAATAAATGAACTATTCATGGAAGATATATTCTTAATTTATTTTAATTTATATATTGTAATAAATAATTTTATTTCTGTATTTATAATAAAGAATTATTTAATGTATAAACTGAACTCAGTATATGTCCACATTAATAAGCAAATTAACCGTTAAAAATAAATAGTGAAGTAAAGTTTCCTAAGGAGTCAAAAGTAAAATCTCACTCTTTATTGCTGTACAAATAAAGATTAATTTGTTAACTTTTCGAGCTGTTCCCAGCCATATTTAATGCACTTAAAAGAATACAAATTAACGTTTAAAAAAATAGTTCATTATCAATATTCAAATTAAAGCATTCTTCGTTAAAATAGATAACATAAGTGATAAATTTCTGTTACTTTATTCAACAAGAAACCAGATAAATCTAATTAACAAGAGAAACTACTCACAAGTTCATTATAAGCAGACGCCGATCTCGTTTCTTTTAACTTTTAAGATCATGGAAGATAAAATAAGTAATGCGAAAAGCTCCTTTTAGTTTTATCACGAGTAACACAAAACAGGGACACTGGAGGGCACTTCAAAGTTTGATAATATTTATTGCTTTATGACAAGATTTTTTTCTTTAGAAGGTTGGAAGAATTCAAAATCATAAAAAATAATTTGTACTGTTTTTTACCAATTAGAAAACACCAAAAACGTTACAAAAAATAAAAAGAAGGCGCCTTAATTGTGATAAAATAAATTTGTATCAATTAACTTTAGAATATCGGAAATATAAATACTCTCATAATAGATCTTCATTGGCCAAGAGCCCATAGTGGACCATGGCCCTCTACCTACTGGCAGATTTTTAGACAGGAGATGTTTTCTTTTTTAAGGGGTAGGGATGTCAACTCTATGCCTATTAGACAAAGGCCTGCGGTTTAAAGAGGATTCCGAACAGCTGCAAACAACCATGGCATCGAGCGCCATTAGCCCTCGGCCATTCATAATAGGCCTACAACATAATAAATTGTTGTTGAAGAAAGTAAAAAAAATTGTTGTTAAAGAAAAACGTTGAAGTTCGTAAAATAATTTATTTGATTGAGAATATTCAAATATCCTTTGAATGCTGGATCTTTTGCACCACAGATTAAATTTTGAAAATTTTTTTGTTTACTTACTACAGTAAAAATGTAACAAATATAAGTGTGAAATAATTTATAAAGCAAAATAATGTTAAAATAATGCATTGTACGCATATATTCCCTGTTGATATATCCATGTTACAAAAATAATACTGGGCAAAGGTTTGCCTTTTATTTCTTTTTTCTTAGGGCTTAGAATCGCATCATCAAATACTGCTAAGGAGAGGAAACTCAATAATCGCATCATCATTAAAACATTAAAAAATCGCCAACCTAGAATTGGGAATGAAAGGCTTAACTTTATTTAGCCTTTCATTCTATGATAATTTTGATGGTTCTATTTATATAAATTTCAACAATATAGTCACATAATCATAATAACGATCATAATCAAAATCATATAATCATAAATAGCTATCATAATAAATCATGTAACAAATTAACAGGATTTTTCTTTTCTTATTATCTTAGACATATAAAACTCTAAAGGAATTAATATAATCAATGTTTCCTGAAATATTTCCTTTCTGCTTATGTTGTGTCTCAATCACAGGTTAAAAAACTTATAGAAGGAGTTGGAAACGCCTAGACCAGCTGTCTTCAAACTACGGCCCATGGGCCAACACCTGTTCATTACAGTGTATATTGCTTACATTGTAAAATTTACAATGTGAGTAAATCATACAAAAATAATCATGAATTTTTCTGTAATGATCAAATTAAAAAACAATAACTAACATAATGAAATTGAACATCTTAAATATAATTTATGATATGATATTCATTCTAAAAACTTACAATAAGTGACTTACATTGGTAATTGACATAATGAAATTAAACATAGCTATGATTAATGAGATTTAAGTATTTGTAACTTTTCACTGGCAGTTGTTTGCAATTTTGGATCAAGTTTACTATTGTAAATTAACAGCAGCGACCTCAAGTGCTCAATAGACAACTTAGATCTGTAAATGTTTTGAATATTTAATTTGTGAGAATGTTTTCTGATATAGATAAGTAGTTCTGAAAGTGGAAAACAAGCCACGATCCAATCCACTCCCATGCCTTAAATAGATCGCTCGCCGACTAGATCCAAAATAAAAATTTTTTCGTAATTGAAAACTACAGTATGTTAGTATGATTAGCTAACTCCGTCTTGGCCCTTGTTACTTAGTGTAGTAGTGAATGTGCCCCTCAGTCTAAAATTTTACCTTGAATATTCGACATCACATAAGCAATGCTGGGAAAATAAATGTTCTTCAGATTCTGTAGATGGCGTTGCTTAAACGAGGAAATTACTAAGTGTTCATTCAGAGACTCTTCATTTCATTCATTAACACAGCGGTAGTAAGATGGATGATCTATTGAATGCAGAAATAGCGAATATGTATTTGAATTACAGGCTATGGAGAGTAAACAATGAATCACACAAATCTTATATGTGAAACAATTACTGATGAGACATACTTCCAGTCATAGCTTCTTTTGAATGCCTTCCCCAGCGTTATCCGAAACGTGTTGTTTTCCTGAGAGTCGTAAAAAATATGATGGAGACTGCTCTATGTCTGAAATAGGACAATGCCAGTTCCAGTATGCAAATTATAAACACATCACGCCTGGATGTTTTTACTGTGCCTGAAGAATGCTTCCGGAAAAGTACATACAGAAAACATACATTGCAACAAATACAGTAACATTGCAAAGTACATACAGTTCATAAAAGTACATACATTAAACTTAGTTAATGTTGATGTTTTTTCTTTTGTTGATGTTCTACAATGATGTAAGGACAGTGTATTCTTTTTTCATTGTTGGTGTTTTTTGTATATAATACTGTTTAAAAAAGCAACTCTGACTTTGTATTGCTGTGTGATTTTGAGTCCACTAAGTGTACTGTGCACCTCGTAAAGTTTGTAAACTTATAAGATAACCTGAATACTTACTTCTATTGGTTCTATTGGCAAGTTTGCTTAGTTTCCATGTACAAAAAAAAGGTTCGATTCATCTTAAAGTTTATATAACTTGAAAAAAAGGCATAACATGATTTAATAAATGCTCGTCTAGTTGTTTATTTATTGTATAAATTCTTCTGTGTCTCATGAGTAAATTATAAACTTTACTCGAGAGTAGGTAAAAAAAGTAACTACTTATTTATGGTTTGTCCTATTAGTCAACATGTTATAGTCTTATTATAGCTTTATTTCACTATTAGATTTAAATAAACATTTCAGTTACTTTCATATATATAGTTAACAGCAATTATGATACATGGGTCATTAAAAATAAAAAAAAATTTTTTTGAAATTAATTTATTAGAGTCGTAAGTCAAAGTTTATTTTAAATATTTCCGTAATGATTATAAGAATATTATTTATTAGTTGATGCATTTGGTAATAATGGCACTAAATTTTTACTTCTAGTTTATTTTTGTGACACCATAAAGCATATCAAAAAAATATGATCATTTTCATTTTTTATTCCTATAAATCATCGATTTGTATACCTAAAATAACGGGTTACGTTTGAATCCCTCATTAGCTAATGTTGACGATAAACATGTTGTCATCAAATCATTATTCTCATCTTGAATCAATGATTGTGCGGCACTTCTAAATTAGACCCAGGCTTATCATGCAAGAAAGATTTCCATTTTCATAATGGTAGTTATCGTGAATGGTAGTTAGTGCCGTGGCCATTTGTATAGAAACCTGCAGAGGTTAAATCTGGGAAATTCATCTCCTCCCCTACAGTCTAATGGAAGAGCTTTTCGGTTTACGAATTGATCATGCCAGCCTGGCGTAGATAAGGTTCTGGGTTCTGCATTATTTGTCATTTCGAACCAGCTTTCTCAGCTTGTAAACCTAAAGCATTTTCCACCAATTTCTCTTAAAACATTAACTTTTACATTTAAGTAAAAAATATTGATTCCAAAGTTTGTAAGTTAACTTCAAAAAGCATATTTGATAAAACTATTCGATTTAAAAGCTCAATTAGACATTCAAATACATAAGTTAGAAATAGAAGTAGAATCTGGAATATTTTAGTTTTAACAAGGAATTCTTGTGATTAAAGAATAAATAGTTAGTACAAAAAAATTATAAAATCGGAAAAATGGAACATAAAAAATAGGTAATTGTGTATGTATATCGACTGTTGCAAAATTCTTTATTAAGTGATCTGCGAAAATAATCTATATAATTGTATTCAATTTGGCAGAACATGCAAAGATTTATTTTCTTTTAAAAATAAGTTTGTGATCCATTACAGGCAATCAAGAATTTCGAGTTCTAGAGTAGTTTCTATAAAAAGTTTAATTTTCACTTTTGTCAACTTCTTTTATCTCTAGAATTTTAACAGCATTTTAATAAATTGAGATAAAGCAACATAAGCAAGCATAAATTTCAAAGCACCAAGTTAAATCAAGTCAAGTCCTTTTGGAAAATATTCAAATGTTATATAATTCAAATTCAAATGTTCAATTCAAATAATATATAATATTATATAATCTGAATAATAACTAGATAATATTATATGTTCTGAATATTATCTAGTTTAATAATAATGTACCAATATTTGAATATTTTATTACCACATATAAATAATCTTTTGAGAACAATAAACAAGCCCTTGAGAGAAGTTCAAACCCCAAAATTTTAATTTCAAAATTTTTTAGATTTCACAAACACATCCCTCAGAACAAAAAAAAAAAAAAACTTTATTCAATCAGCTATTAGATACTTTTTTCCTCCTTTTAGTATACGTTTTTTTAAAATGCAGTATCTGCATGCTTAATTGAAATTAAATTAAGTTTATGAAAAACCAATTGAAATTCCTTTTGCGAATCACTGCAAATGCTAACTTTAAAAAAAAACTTTTTTTTTAATAGAGTATAAAAAATTTTTTGTATCGAGTAAAAAATAATTCCTTCAATACCCAACCGAAAATTACATGCTTAATAAGAAATTAATTAAGTGGAACCTTTTTTAACTTTAATTTTTAAATTAACAAAGTAAATGAAATAAAAGTACCAAGAACTATATCTAAAAAGAAATTTATACAAACTATCAAGGCTTTAGACCCATGGTTTATTTTCTTATGTTTTGCATTATTTCATAAAATGGTTATTCACTTTTTATTCAAGAGAATAATAATCTAAGTAATACGTAACTTTTACGTATTACTACGTAGATAAAATACACAGAAAAAGAAATTCCTGAATAATTTTCAATACAATTTTGTTCCTCATTCTTATTATTTATAAGATAAACACTTAAAGACGATTTTCAAACAGGCATTTGTATTTAATTTATAATTAAATGACTAAAAGAGATTAACCTTTATTGTTTTTTTTTTCATTTGTTCACTGATATAATTGTGTAAATTTCAATCATTGTATTAAATGGCAAATTCTTATAAAACAATAGCAATTTAGTCATTGTTCATTTTGGTTAAACAAAAGAACTATGTTTATTAAAAAGGTACTTAATTCCTTTGTTCAATTGGGAATTAATATACTTTTAAATTCCTGAGAATACTATAGCCCTAATTAGAATTAATTTCTTGGATTTTCCTTCTTTACGTATCACTTTTTATTATGTAAAGCCTTTTTAAGGAAAATCAATTTTATAAAATATGAAACTCCTCATTTTTTAAAAATTATTTTTCTATGCAAAATTCAAGCATTTCATTATGCAATATTTATGTATGTTCTATATTTCTGTAAATATTTTGAGATAATTAAACCATTGAAATTCTACTTTTATTCACAAAAATGCTACATTTACAATTTAATGAATCGTAGAAGTCATTAGATATTGCATGGTTCTAAATATTGTATCAGTATTTGATAACTGGTTGTGGTCAATCTTTTAATATAATACTAAATTTCAAAGTGATTAAAAATGTATATAATTCCAAATAATAAATAATTATTTCAAATGAAAAATATTGTTTCAAAGCGATACAAAAATTTTCTAATATAAAAATAATCATTATCAAATAAAAAAAAATTTTTTTCAAAGTAATAAAAATAATTAAATAAATAATATCAAAATGAATAAAAATGTTAATACATAGTAACAAAATTTTTTTTTTTATTTAAACATTAATTACTTTAAAATCTTATTCAATGGCCCTGATGATGGCATGCCCTCTCAATTTAGAATCAGTTTCATAAAAAAAAAAGGTTTTTATTACTTCAACTGAGGTTGATCATCTTCTAAAATATTTGATCAGTGCCCCAAGTGGTGACCCCAAAGACATTCACCCTATCTGTAACATTTCTTCTAACCCTACAGATTTATTTTTCTTATCCTCAACATAAAGACACTAGTATCCCTTATCGAATTTCGAATCGAACACGCCCATTTTGAAAATTCAATGAGCTGTCGACTAGAGTTCTTCAAGTCCATTTTCCTTCTAAATTTAATACAATAACTTTTTTTTGAAAGAATCTACAGTACACTTGATTGTGTCTGGTAAGATTCTAATCTTTACATCGAAAGAGATTCTATAATATTTTGCAATGCTCAACCCACAAAGTATTAAGCTCATGCATTTCACATAGTTTCAAATGAGATAAAATACCAGATATATAAAGCTGTCCCCAATTCGATTAAATATCGCTCATTGTAAAGGAAACGTAGTACATTAGATGATGTTTAACTTCCCTCTCCATTACATACTGTATATAATGGATTGTCTGCGTAACAGTAAACTGATAAACGGAAAGCTAGGTCCCCGGTAAATGTGGCAGGAACACTGGACCATGATAACACAGCTCATACGGCAAAAGGTAATTTGATTTCGAATCAAGGATAGGACATATCTCAGTCCATCCCTGGAGAAATAGACATCATGCATCTTCGTGGCTCTGGGGAGCTCATTATTTCTACTTGAGGGAATGCAATCTTGGATATTTTGGAAGTTGCTTTGTGCGAACAATGGTAAATAATATCTGAGGGACTAAAATAATAAAATCTTTGAAAATTTAACAATGTTTGAAGAATTTCATTGATGTTTAGTCAGTTGTAAGAAAGTTTCATGCTGTTGAATCTGTTCCACAAAAAAATATCAATGTTCTATTCCGTTGTCTTTCAACAAATGAAATTGAATAATAAATGAATTATTTGTATTTTAAACTTCTTGAAGACAAATTCCCTTCTTTTCTGCTTTTGTATTATTGTATAAAACAGCGGAATTTTTTAAATCGTTAATAAACACAAATGTTTTAATATTTTTAATGTTATTTTTAATAAAAAGACAATTTCTAAATAAATCAATACAATATTGTTAATAGTTTTGTCAATATCATTAATTAAAAATAAAAATAAAATTCAATAAAAAATTTTAATAAATGAGTATTAAATTTATAATATATTAATATTATAAATTTTGAGTTCCTTATAAAATATAATTACTTGTTTAAGAGCAGGTTTATTTGTTTATTTATTTATTTATTTATTATTATTGTATAAAAATGAAGGTTTAAAATATTTTATTTTATTCTCTTTATTCTCTTATTTTCTTGATATGGCTTCAAACATTTTTTTTAATTTATACAATATACTTTTTATTCTTTCAGAAATAAGTTCAAATTGCAAAACTTTTATTTAAAGTATTACATTTACTGAATATAAATGCTTACGATCATCTGATCAATTTTAAATTCTAACAATTTATTTGGACTTTCTTTTCTCACAAAAGTTATATTATTCATATTATTTCTGCTTCATCTAACTCATGTCTACACGCATGGCAAAAATGTATTGTTGAGTTTTATCAACGAAACATAACACTAAATTGATAAATTCATAGATACAATGTTTGTAAACAACATACTTAAAATTTGCTGAGATTAAATAATATTCAAAAGATTCCGTTTAAAGATAGTATTATGCAGAATATGTATTATTTGTATGTTATATTTCGTATTAATTAAGATAATATGCTTCAAAAATTAAATTTGTGTCTGTGCTCATCAAATTTATGTAATATTTCAATTGTTTATACTGCAAAACAGCTATTTATCTTCAAAATGCAATTTGAATTTATCATAAATAACTTATCAAATGATTGCATATTCATAAATAATTGTTCTTAAAATATCAATAAATATCATAGTTCATAGCTATTTATAGTAATATATATATAAATTCCAATATGCTAGCCATGCATTAATTGTATAGTAAATTAATTAGATTTATTTAAAATTGTATTCTTGTGTTTGTACATTTACTATTTTGAACTTGTCGGTAAAGCATGATTTTTTTAAGCAAATGATCTCTTGGAAGCTCACTCAAGATTAAAATGTTTTGCACTCATATTATTTCTTTAAGTAAGGAATGCTCCTTTTTAAAAATATTTGGAAAAGTATTCTTATAAAAAAATTATTCCACATAAAGGAAAATCAAAAACACTTCCGACAAAGCAATCTAAAGTTATCTTAAAAAATTTTTGAAAGATTTATTTTCACTAGCAGTAGATATTCGTTGCAATACTTCAGAATAAAAGCAAAATTTTAAAACTTTGCAACTTAAATGTCATGTTAAAAGCATGCAAAATCGGTTTTAATAGATCGGAGAGCATTGTTTTGATACCGTACGTAGAAAAAAATGTTCATACTCTCATTGATTGAAGACTATAAAGATAAAGAAAAATTTAAAAGAACGTTGTTAAATTATTCTGATAGAGCATTAGAATTTCATATTTTATTCAGAACGTATCCGTTTAGTACGTGACTCAGCATGTATTCTTTTCAGTAGATATGAAGCGGTTTAAGTGACATCATACATTTTCCTTTTAGTTTGATTAATTTAATTAAGAAAATATCAGAAAAATTGCAAATATACCTTGAAAAAATGAATGAAAATATGCTATCATGATAACATTAAATTCAACATTGCAACATTTCACCATTCTAGAAAGCCTAATATAATCCTTCAAAAATGAACATGGGTCTTCTATGAGAATCATCAACTTATTACATGATGTGAAAGTATGAAGTATTTTTAACATTTGAAATATACTGCTTTTTTTTATTATTATTTTACAAAAAAATTTCTGAATGATTTGTAATGTCCAGAGGGAAAAACTTGTTCTAAATGTTTGAACTTTTAAGTGGTCTGAACAAACCATTACCATTATATACACACATTCATTAGAAAGAGAGATTATTTATTTCAATTTCAACTAATACACGCATGGTAGTACTCTGTACCTAAAGTGTATTAATAAAATAATTATGTTGAAGACAGCTACAATTGCTACTGCAGCTATTGCAAAATTCGTTGGAGATCATAACAGTGCCTTGAGTGGTAATTGGAATTATTGGTTATTTCACTAATTTTCAATATAGTTACAACAAGCAAATTCGGAATACTTACTTTTTGAAAGTGTTCTTGAACAGAATTACTCTCTCCTGAAGGCCCCTTTTTAGACAATAATATTGCCAACCATTGCTAACTCTTATAGAGTGGCCCATAATGTTGATGAACCTTTGAGATAACATGTGGGATATAACCATTGTATGAGTGGGATCTACAGAAGCTTGAGTTGTATAAATATCTTAGTGGTCCTTGAGTTTGAAATGGTCCATGTCGAGAAAATTCATTATATTTATTTTCACTGTAAGCTTCTAATAATATCTAGCATTCAAACATAAAGAATAAATTAGAAATCCGTAAAAATCAACATTTATCCCAGGTCATTTTATCATTCGTTTTGCAATAATATTATTTCTATGTCAAATAAAATATATAATTATCGCATCGATTAACAAAATATCACGTGTTGAAACTAGAAAACAAATCAGTTTATTCATTAATTGCTGTTCTTTAACTACGAAATGTGAGGTTAATCATTTTTATTTTGCATAAAAACTGAATGGTATTCCGTCAAAAGTTCCAATATTTACAACATTTATGTTTTCAATTACTTTAATATTAATATTAACTAATTTACTATTTATTATATGAATTTAGGAATAATATTCTAAGCAAGAATCTATGACCTTCCACTTACTGATAAGGGTACTATGTAGCAAAGGCTGTTAAAAATCCCTTCTTATTTGAACAAAAAAAAAAATACTTTTAATAAATATTTGTTTACGACAAATTATTTTTAAAAAATAAATGACTAATAATATCTTATACAATTTATCTGATGGATATACGATATGCGAATTTCATATTATTTAATTTGCTCTTTTCTTTGTATGATTGTGCATTATTTAACTTAATTAAATACAATAATGTAGGACTGGCAATCCTACTTCGTAAAAAGAAATTTTTTTTATTTATTATTAATTTATAATAATTGATAATTATTAATTATTTATTCATAATTTTGTTATTTATAATTTTGTTATTCATTATGTATTATTATTTTTATTTGCTAAATTTTATTTATTTTTAAAAATTTTCGAAATTTGTCAGTTGAAAACAGCCTTGGCGCACCATGGGGTTGTTGCTCCAATGAAGAAGAGAAAGATCAAAGACAATAATGTCGAATTATTTTTAAACTGTTCATTATTTATCCCTGCAAACACTAACATGGTTATTCAAAGTCTTCTTTTAAAACAGAAATTTTACATACTATTAAACTAATGTCAGAATATATATACCAGAAAAGGTCATCTAAAAATGGCAAATTCCATTTTTAACAAAACTCAGTTTTTGCGATTTCAAACTCTAAACGATCATTAGTTTGCTTTTTGACGCCATTATGTTGTATTGTGTGCATTCTGCTATTCCCACTTTGTTCGGTATCTTTGATTTATACTTAAATGTCTACCTTTGACGCTTAGACAACAAAATTTATGCTAATAGAGTTCAGAGAAAAATATACTCAGAGAACTTTTATCAGGCAAAACTCAAATCTAACAAGCATTAAAAAAAATATTTCATACGGCTCACAGTAAGTTGTACTAAAAATAAAAGAAATTTATTTGCATTTAAATGTATCCAGCTAGACAGCCAGACTTATGGTATTAAAAGGCTTATTAACTGTAAAAATTAAGTACCAACGCTTTGATAAATTTACAGGAAGATATAAACAATGGATGTTTACAAAAAGTTCAATATTCCTATTCCTCGTGCTGAAATATGTTTCATCGCTTAATTCTTCAAATTAAAATTAATTTCGTGCAATGCTGTAATATATATTGTTGTGTTTCTACCTTTTGGTATTTCTATTTAACTTTTTATCTTACAATTTTTCTGGTCTTATACGAACATAATTAGTGCCTAACTTTAAGTTAAGTCTTTATTATAGTGTAATGAATTAATCAACAACGTTAAATGGCAAACAAAATTTTGCACAATAAGTTAAACAAAAGTCATTCAAATTAAACAAAACTAGGCTTAATCTCTAATTAGTCTGGTTATTATTTATAATAAATCATAAGACATAGCTAATTGAAAAATGATATTTATATTAGGAGAAAGTCTGTTTATTGTGCTAAACTAAAAAAAAAAAATGTTATGTTAATATTATTATTTCAATAAACACATAGAGTAAGCTCATTTATGTTAGAGGAATTGAATAAGACTTCTTATGAGATCTTCATCTAACTTATAATTTAATTACAGTAAGGTCAAATAATCAATCAACATAAAGAAAAACTCATTTTTGGTAGAAAGGTTTATTATTCGCTATCACAATAGAGGAACTAGAAAACAACTTTTAACCTCGCAGGAAATATCTCCCACTCCATTTATTCTTATTAAAAAAAAAAAAAAAAGTATATTCTCTTTCTGAGCTCAGCTAGAGGTTTTTATCTAACTATAAAGCTCTTTTATATATGATGACCATACATATTTTTCTTTCGTTCATATTCTTTTATCATAAATAATATTTAATGTGGTAGCATAATTATCTTGCAATAATAGTTTGTCTTTTTTTGCTGGTGATTAATAATATTTTCTGAAATATTTCTCGAAATTTTATCTTGAAATAAAACTGCCATTTCTTAAAGAAAAATCTGCCCTAAGTTCATTTCAGTTAAGGAAGATTTTTTTCAAAATTATGATGAATTAAAATAAGAAAATTATTTAAAAATAGATTCCACTATTTATTAGTAGCTTTATTAGTAATAAATATTTATGACATCAAATATTAATCAGAGATAAACAAAATTAATCAGAGATCAGCAAAATGAAAAATGTTATGCTGTTTCATTATCAAAAGAACAGTGTACAAAAAAGGGTATTGGATCTCTTGCCTCCTATCTCTATATGTGCATCTATATCTATATCTATATCCATGTATTCATTTATTTACACAGAGTGCAACCTAATATCGATTTCTAGCCTTTATTTCCGAAACCGTTAGTCCTAAACATGTACTTCCAATTACAAAAATGTTTTTAATGAGATTAGCATTCATTATGTGGCATTTTTTTTATGCTTAAAAATCGGTGTTGGTGAAAGTAAATGTAATTTTTAATACAGTCCTTCAGTCCTAATAGTTATATTTAGTAAAAAACTTTACACTCATTCTAATAAATATAGCATAAAAAGTTTCACTTCTGTGTGATAAAAAAAATTGACTGAGATATTTAAGGTCAAAGTTTGGGATTTTTTCGACCTTCAATTGAGGGATTATTTAAAAAATTAATTAAAACAATTCGAGATTGAAATTAGGTTACAATGTGGATTGAACTTTAACCTCGAAATGCAGCTGGTAGGCAAATGATGTCAATTAAATGATGTAGACTGTCTTCGAATTATGTAAAAGGCCTTTGGACCTTTTTCTTATCGACCACAAATGATGGGTGGGAAAGTGGTAGAGTAAGGTACAGCAAAGTGGACATTAATGATGCAATAAACTCTGCTAAGATGCCTGTTATTCTTTAGTGTTAGGAAGTAATTTATTTTAACCGATTATATAAAAATGAAGATGTGTGTATGTTTCACTGATATTTTAAATCTAAAATACGTGTAGTAGTAATTTTTTTTCAAGAATTTGTTATTTTATATTTGGCACATAACGAAAAACTACAAAAAAAATTATAATTTGTTCTTTTCTAATTAAATTAAAACCGTATTTTTCCTATGTAAGACTACACTTTTAAGAATTTTTTTACTAATCGCCTGTTTCTATTAGCATATTTTTAAAATCAAATTCATCTGAAATTAAAATTTTCGAACGTTTTTCCTATGGATCGGCGTCCATCGCATCGAACTATAACTCTTAACTTCGCTGCCTCACGAACAAGATCGGCCATTCGAGTGACCCTGAAATATGTGTTGTTATACACTCTTGCAAATCCAGGCCTGGGTATGGTGGACACATGTGGATATATTTATTAATAGATCTGGCTATAATTTATTAGCATGGTGCTCCTCAACACAGTCAGCTACTTGTGCAAACATTGATGTTGGATGACCACCATGAGTGGAAATTTGTCTTCTGCAATTTTATGCTCAACACCTTACACTACAATAAATAAGCTATAATAGCCAAATATATAAGCCAAATAAGCTAATCATAGTATATATGGTGAGGCATATGAGGTATCCAGATCGTTAGACCTATCTTCTAAGAAGGGACATTAATGGCCTATCGTTACCTACACATATTAAAGGACATGGTACAAGACTGTTACGAACAGTTCTCTTTCTCCTATTTAAATGTGTGGTTCCAATATGATCGGGCCCCTCCTCTAAAGCAGCAAATGTCCGTGCCTAATGTAGCCTAAGTGAATTCATCCAAGGGATCATCGGATATAGTGATCATATAGAAAGGTCACAACACTTTTGCAGGATTTGACTTCCATGGATTTTTACCTCTAGAATTACCTAAAATAATGAATATATGGGACCGAGACAACCTATATGAATGATCTGAAACAGCGTTTGCTTTCTTTGATTATACCAGAGTTACACAAGCTATGAGTTCAAGACTCAGTACTGTCCCATATTCAATTGTACATTCCGAAAAAGTGTTAATATTTTTATCAGTATCCAATCAATATCCAAATAATATATAATAATTGCAAAGAATAATAATTATTATAAATATAATAATAAATATCCAAATAATATATAATAATTGCAAAGAATAATAATTATTATAAATATAATAATATATCCAAATAATATATAAATTACTCATATTCTACCACCTAATTAATTATATAATATAACCTTTAATTAAAAAAGAAAAATTCTCATACTACGAAAATAAATATCTTGGGGAACTATGTTATATTTGTTAGAATGAGTTATACTAAATATAACTATAGTAATTGGGGGACTGTATAAAAAAAAATGTTTGCTTTTGTATTTCCAGTGATATTGATTTTTAAAACATAAAAATGCCACATGGTAAATGTTTATCGCTTTTGAAAATTTGTATGTATCTAAGACCCCAGTTGTGCATATAATGACCAAGTATCGATATATTGCACTTATATATATATATATATATATATATATATATATATATATATATGAGTGTGCGTGTTAAAAGGTGCTTGAGTGTTTGTGTGACAACGGAACATAGGATAAGTTTTTTATTTTAAATTTATCATAGATTTTTAATTAGAAGAATTGTCATTTAAGAAATTATTTTAGCTGTTTTCCTAACTCTTATCGCTATCTCTACATCTTATTTCTTATATATTCATTTTTTCAACATTAATTAACAAAAAATGTTAATGAAACTATTTAATTTCGCACTACTGAATGTTATTACTCTCACATTTCATTATTTTCCCTTAAATCAGTATGAGAGTAATGGCTTAAAGTATACGTGAAAAATGAGAAATAATGAAATGTGTAGAGTAATAACATTCAGCAGTGCGAAATTAAATAGTTTCATTAACATTTTTTCATTAACATATACTTTAAGTCATTACTCTCATACTGATTTAAGGAATCTTCAAATTTAAAATTAATATATTTTTGAATGCAAAAAAACACTTATACACAATCTACATATATGCAAAACTGTTTTTTTAATTATTGTTAAAATATTAGACAATTATTGTGAAAATTCTATTTTAAAAAAATTTTTAGATAAAAAAAATAACAAAAAAGCTGAAAAATACATTATTTCTTTATATTTCGAGGATCATTACAAAGCTATCAAGGTAAATATACAAATTTCTCTGAAGCACTTTGGAGAAACTGAAGACAATATTTTTCCCCAAAAATAGCACAATAAATCAATATTTCTCATTGTAAAAAATGAGGTTGCTAAAAGATAACGCCAAATATGAAGTGTTTTTAAATTGTCTCTCATTTTTCACATATACTTATCAAAGAAGACGCTATTCCTCCTAAAATGCACTTAAGGTGATTTGAATTGATTTTTTTCCTTCATCCATTAAATTGATTTATCCACCTTCCTCACTCAATAAGTTCCCAAACTTCTAGATATCTTGCACACACTTCTTTTTGATTGCTGTGTCATTAATAGACCATTGGCTGTTGATGAAATGTTCTTGGATATGATGATGAAAATGACTTCGATTATGATGTTGACTTTAAATGTTTATGACTTCAACGTTTCAGTTCTATTACAGTTATCTTTGTTGAAATATGATAGTTTTCAGTCTATTATTTTTTATGATAAAAATATATTTTTTATGTCAAAATTTTTATTATGTGAATATATAGAATTCGGAATTAAATAAAAAAAATTGCATTCAAGAGTGATAAAAAGTGAAGCATTTATATAGTGAAAACCCTTAATCATGGTTTTAAAGCATCCTATAAAGAAAAGAAAATCCTATAAAGTGATAAAATTAATACGTAACATCTAATTTTAAAGAATCATTATCTTCTTCATTATAGTGGCAACGCGCGCTGCTGGTGAGTATTAGGGCTGAGGTTCAATCCGCTGGCGACTGAACACTGTTTCAACAAACGAGGATAGTCGATGGTGTTTGTGATGTTCAGAATCTTAGACGGCCTACCTTGGGGGAGTTTTCCGGATTTTCTCCCATACGTAATGCAAATGGGATGTTGTTCTCTCTAAAAATCCTGCCGGAAGGCACTGCCCTTTTTTTTCAGCGACACGGAGCCAAGTCAGACTTCTACCTACGGTGCTTCATCACAACAGAAGCTGTTCTCTTTCTCTCCATCCATAAATAGACTACTCATGGGATGTCCGCCCAGCACTACAGGACATTGAGAATGAGACACAACACAATAATAAAAACAAAATAAAAGATAATAAGTGATAAAAATTAATGCATATTACCTAATTTTAAAGAATGGTTGCATTTAAATTTTGTTAATAATTTTGCCAATGATTAATGAGTTCTAATCAAAAGAATATCCTTATAAGTGTAAAAAAAAAATCTTCTTTGACTTAATTATTTATTTTCAATAATTACTGACGACTTTCACATACATTTTACATTTAAAACTATTTTTAATACAATTTAAATTATAAAACAACATGTTATTAAAAAAGAGCTATTGTTAAAATTGCATCTGTATTATTGAAACGAATAAATCATATATTATATAATAAATATACAATTCAGGCTCTTAAAAATATGAAAAATAACATTCAATTGTTGCTTCAAGAAATCCCATAATTCAAAGGATTCACGAGAACATGATGAATGAAGTGCTCAAAACATTTTAGGCACAGCTAAAAGCAAAAAGCAGCAACAAGGCGCACTTAAAAACATAAATCTTTCATATTCCAATTTGGCAAGATACCAAGCTTTTTATTTGTATTTTAGTAAAAAATGAAAAAACGAAAGTGTAAAAATCTGACAAGAAAGTAATTTAAGGATGAGAAAATATTTTTCAAATTCTCTCCATTTCAAAACGATACAATGTTCACGATCTGAATGATAACATACTTAGAAGTAATATTTCATTAACCGTTACTTTTAACCTATATATGTTCATGCTTTTCATATTTCCGTGAAATTAAAATTATTTTAATTGAAAAATAAATTCATTTGTTGGAAAACTATTTACTTCAAAAAAACTATTCAAATATATTCATATATCAAATATATAAAAATATTCATTTGTCAGTATTGATAATATTGTATCCTTTTATAACTCTGCTGAAATTAAATATCTTTCAAATTGTTCATGACAACAAATTATATCAGATGAATTCACTATATTTGTGAAATATGTTAAGAACCTATGTTCTCTGAATGAAAGAAATCTTTTTTATTCATAATTTATCATTAAAGTTGGATTCTCACCAAATACTAATATCTCACGTTGCATAAAGTTAGCCAATCAGAAGCCCAATTAGGCTTTATATTTCACATGATTTGTGACAGACGATCTTAGTATTTGGAGCGATTTCAAATTCCCTCTATAGCCCCATACGGGATCTATTTTTCTTTGTGTAATTAGTGTTTCCGTGTTTTTATATCAAGTTGTTGAATTGTTATTAATGTAAAAATTAAGGAAACTTTAAAAAAAAAAATTTAACCGTTTCTCTTTTACTTTATAAGTTCATATCTTAAAGATGGTTTTTCATTGCTTGGTAAAATCTCATGTCATAAAACGCCAGCTAGTCAGAAAAATGAGAGGCAAAAGATATCAGGTTTTCAATTAGCTGGCTTCTACAGCATAAGATTTTAGTATCCACTAGAAATATTTTTAAGATGGTGATTCTCAATTTTTTTTTTTTTTTTTTTTTACCTTTGCCTTTTATCTTCTTTTATTTTCCTCAATTTCTTATATTTGTACATTTTCTTCTACATTCTAATCATAGTTCTAACATGTTGTTTACTTACTTTACATGTGAACCTGGTGTTGTTCTTTGTAGGACAAAAAAAGAAATTTGATCCTTTAATTTTAAAAAAATCGAAGATTAATTCTTTATATTTTAAATTCAATATATTTAAGACGCTGTCATTCAAAAGTTATAATATAATTTATTTAAATTTCTAATTTTTTGTTAAATTTCGATGTTATTTGATTTTTCTTCAAAAAATTACGTTACCACATACAATAAAGAACGCATCCCATCTGAGAACCATTGCTTTAAGAATTTATGTGACTTAATTATCATAAGTCACATAACTCAGATAAATAAATAACTTAAAAATTCAATAAACATACTGAGAAAAATATAAAAAATAGAAAAATATATAATAATACCCATTCATAAAATAATTTATTACTTATTTTCTTATACTTAAGCACTAATCTCTTAAACACGAACCAATTTTAGCCGCCTTCTTTAAGCAGTTTCCAAGTACAAAAAAATAAAACACAAATGACATTTGCTCTTTTGACAATGCTAAAAATGACCTAATTAAACGACAGCCGCAAGATTAAAAGTTAACGTGGCCTGAACAAAATGAAGTTTTAATTACCTCTCGCTGACAAAGAGTGTTTGAAAGAGTGCGCGTGTCTCTAATTCATTGAAAAGAAATGAGAAATTTACTGTGAGCCGGGGCAATCAAGTAGCTGTCATTTCAAATAAAATTCTCTGCCATGAAATAAATATTCACTGAGAAGTAAAAAAAAAAAAAAGGGGGGTTCCGGAAAATGTTCTCAATTATTTTTTTCTGTGAATTAAATTTCCATCCATCAAAATGTGAAGCATGATTTTTCATGACTAGAAATTTTCCAAGTTATTGCTATTATATGAACTTGTGGATAATTGTTTTCCATTATATAATTCTTAAAATTAATAACGTGTGTTAAGAAATTAATTTTTTTCAACGAGGGGTTCTTGAATAATATCATTTGGTTTATAAATTAGCTAAAAAAATGTTTTTTGAAACATTACACCCTATAATAAGTGGAGAAAGGATATCTTTTGAAAAACTCTGAAAGATATTTGCTTGTCACAGATCTAAAATCTATAAAACTCATCAGACAAACCAACTACTGAAAGAAACTTTATCTTAACAATGACTATTCGAATCTATTTTTTCGAAATTGTGTTGGTAATGCTAGTTATCATTGAAAATCGAATTATTAAACACTTAAATGCTAACATTGAATTCAACTTCTAAATCATACCTAGTCAAAATATTATTAATATGGAACAAACCCAAACTTTCAAATTATAATTTTATTTTATAAAGTATATTAAAATGTCAAATTACCCCACTAACTGTCAAAATGCCCAGACTAAAGTTTCAACTTACCAATCTAAATTCGTAAATTGTCACCTTCTCCATTCTAATCCAGTATCAATCTACACCTATTAGCCTACAGAAAAACACGGTTTCAATTCCTTGGTGGAATATGTTTCAATTACTGCTTTGAAAATTAGTCAATTTGGGGACACTGAAAGTCTCAATGTCCAGAGACTATTCTGGTTTCCTTTCAATACGACAAGCAAATGATGAATAGTTACTGTAAAAGTCCAAAATTATTGCTTTGAAAGTAAGAAAATTCGGCCAACTTGTCCTTTTGCTATTTAAGTGGCACTTGGCATTTTGGCATTAAGAAAATCTGGCACTTTTAGTCTTACCTAGAAAATGAAACTATTCTGGTTTCCCGTCAATAAGACAAGTAAATGTTGAATTTTTACAATGAAAATCCAAAATTATTGTTTTGAAAATTAGCGAATTTAGGATTAGTAAAAGCCTTACATAGACAATAGAAACTATTTTGATTTCCTTTCTATACTCCAAGAAAATGATGAATGGTTATAATGAAAGTCCTCCCTAAGCACATTTCTCAGACTTTCATCCAAAAGACGGACACTGACCTATCAAAGGGGTGAATAACTTTTCCAAAATAAAAGTAAGTAAATTAAATTAATTTATTAATTAATGTAGTAAATAAAATTAAATAATTTTAATTTTGAGTAAATAACCTTTTTTTTTTTCCCAATGTAAGAATGTCATCGCGCTTTTTTTCAAAGCAGCATAAAGAATATATTTATTTAAATTGCAAAAACAAAAAACAAAAACAAATCGCAGAAATCAATTTTAGAACTGTTATAATTTTTCACACAATTTTTAATAAAAATTAGTTTTGTTATATAATATTCTTTTATATCACTTTTTTATAATTCGTATTTGTCTTCGTTAAATTATTAATCTTTTTTTTATATTTTTAGTCAGATAATTAAGTGAAAAAATATTTTGTTGATAACTATACAAAAGAGAATTTAACAAAGCAACTAATAAACTAAACATAAAAATGAATTAATAAATCCCAAAAGTATTTTAAGGATGTAATTATTTTAAATTTATCAGTTCAATTTATTGGATATAATTTACAAATTAAATTTTAATGAATATCATTTTCTTAAAGTTTACCGTTTGAAATTTGAGAACTGTTGCTTTAAAAGTAAAATTAACAATGATAAATTATTTATAGAAATAAGTTTATTTTTCCAAGAAAGAATCAGTTTTAAAAACAGTAGAGCAAAAATTTTATATAACACAGAAAAAGTCCAACTCATTGTTCAACTGTAATTTGCGTAGCTTGCATCCAGAAAGATTTAGGTTTGAATCTAGTGTTTGTTGTAATCCTTTCTTTCAGAAACGAGGAGAATCGATGTTAAATGTTACAATATGTATAAGTAACTTGAATCAACAGTCATCTCGATATATCCCTCAACAGTAACGTGCGCCCCTGGTGAGCATTAGGACTGAGGTTCAATCCGTTGGCGGCTTTGTTGTAGACACTTCTTCAAAAACGAGAAGCATCGATAGCGTTTGTGTTGTTCAGCATCTTGCCTCGTTAGTCGGACCACCTAGTGAGAGTTTTTCGGTTTTATCCCATATACAATATGCAAAATCGACTCCAAAAATCCGCCCTCCTTCTTCAGCCACTCAGAGCCAAGCTAGACTTTTACCTACGGGTACTCCATCCCAACAGAAGACGCCCCCTTACCCTCCATCCATGAGTAGACTATTCATGGGGACACAGATGTTTAGTCACAACCACATAATAGCAGTAGTCAAGCTGCCTGTTGGATATTTTTAGTGTTTTCACCGATAAAACGTGCAACTACGAGACAGTAACTATTAAAAATCCTCCCGAAAGACATTACAATTCAATTACATTACTTGTGTTATCCCATTGTTGGACGTTTTGTAGCATACATAATTTAAACAAGAAAACTATTGATGCACCACAAAAAAAATTGTAGACGAAAGAATCATAAAAAAATACCTATTTGGAATTACAATTCTTGATCTGTTGAAAAATATTAACACACAAAATAATTATTTCCTTTCTTTTTTTATCAAGTAGTACTGTTTACTTGTATTGTAAACATTAAAAAGATTTAGTTTTCAGAAATCAATCTTTTGACGAGCAAAGAAATACCATGGAATAATAAAGCCATTGAATTTTCGATACAGAAGTTTTCAATACATTTTTAATAGTAGCGGAACATAAAGCAAATGTATAATGCGTAGACATAATGTCTCAGATAGTATCGATTTTTCTTCATCGATGATTTCTGAGGATTCAAAGAAATTCTGTTTTTGCTTTGTCTTATTTTCCGATGCTCTATTTCCTTGCAAAGTTCTGTTTTTCCGATATTTGTTGATAAACAGATCGGTGACAATTAATTAATTATCATTGTTCGCATATTTATTGTATGTAAGGAATAACGTGGCTTGTAACAATACAATTCTTATTTATCGAAGTTTATCTAGATGAAAATAATGAACAATTCGTTATCTGAGAATTCGTAGAAATAAATCTCTTTTATTATTTCAGTATTTTAGCTTAGTACTTCGATAATATTTTAGTCAAATAATTCTAATTTATTTATTTTTATTATTCTCGTCTGAAAACATTTGTTCTCAAAAATGGACTTATACATTTTAATGCTATATCTGGCAACAATCATAGATACTTTTTTGATTGAATTTTAAAAATGCAATAAGTCTTGGGGATACCATAAAAGATTAATTTTTGAAACAATTATTTGATAATGGTTAATATCTTGATATCAATACTAATGCATTAGGGAAAGGACAAAATAAATGATGTAGATAGGCGTCCTGTATCTAAGCTGTGATGTAATTCAAGAATTTGAATCTTTTAGTTTGCAATAAATTATAAAACATCGATTAAAATATTTTTCTGGCGCTTGAATATTTTTATTCACCTAGAGCCAGATAATTTTGATTTTTTCAACATTTTATTCTAATTTTTTTCTAATTTTTCATCAAAACCAAAAAAAGTTTAAAATACCTCATGTGGCTTTTTAAAGCAAAAATGGTTTATGATGGCGTTACCAACAGACTGTACATGCCTATTTTAAAACAAGGCTACAATTAAAATGTTTTTTTAAATGCTACAATTAAATGTTTTTCATAAAATATTCTGACTGGTCTAACATAATTGATACTGTTTTCAATTTCCATATGCTTTAGTTAAATGATAAAATACATTTTTTGAACAAATTTTTTTTATGCATTTATGAGAGCAAATCAAATGATCAATCTCTAATAATTACCAAAACTATGAATAAAAAAGTGAAGTAGAATCTCTAAAAAATGTTATTTTAAATTTTAAATTTTAATGAATTTTAAATTTTAAAATATTGATATGCAATATTTGAAACATATACAGTATGCAATGTATATAAATACACATGATGTACGGATATATACAATATCTGAAACAGGATAAATAATATACAGATAACGATGTAATATACAAGATGTACAGGTATACAATATATGTAGGTACATATTTTATACAGGTATGCAACTGCATGGATACTATATTAAAGAACTTTAAAATCTAACTCAAAAAATCTACC
>BPLR01016317.1:0-34616 GCA_021605095.1 Caerostris extrusa | reverse complement strand
ACGTATTGCTGTATATGGATCAAATCTCATTCATCCATTTGCTACTCTGTATATATTTATGAAATGAATTATAATTATTGCCTCTGAATGTGATATAGCCTCTAAATCAATTTCACAGTTTAACATTTGTTTTTAAATTGGAGAAATATTCTTATTTATACTGCAATTTTAAAACATTAGTTTTTTTTTATTCCTTGCTGCCATAATTATTTTTTATTCAATTTTAGTTATACAAATATATAGTTAGTTATACAAATATATAGTTGATAAAAGATGAAAAACATTCAATGCTTTTTATATACAATTTTTATTGTTTTAAAATAATTCCAAACTTTGTTTTAATCTGAAATGTGAATGTTTACATTCAGCAATGATTTCTTACATATATTGTTGCTATCTTATTTGAGAAAGCAGAATATTAATTTTTAAAATTACATGACTAAAGAAACACATGGAATTTTAATCCATTTCATTAAATTCAAAAACTTTTATTTTCTTTTGTTATGAAATCATTTTCTATAAAAAAATATTTCAGTTATATGTTATAGCATTATTAAGCAGCATTTTATTGCAGTATTCATCCTGTGGAAGTCTTTGTTAATTTATTTTTAAATAACATTAATAAATAATAACAGAAGGATTATTTAAATGAAATAAATACTGTTAAAAACAAACATTTTATTTTAACAACTTATTCATTGAAATTTTGATGCAATTTTTGTAGGTATTGTATTTAAAATGATCTGTAACATATTTTTCATGTGTTTTATAAAAAGATTGTTTATTATAATATTTGCAATTATTTCATTTTTTTTTTTTCTTAATTTAGGCTGTGCAGGAAAGACTAAGAGATCAAGAACAAGAAAAGCAGGAAAGATTGCGCCTAGAAGAAATTTTAAATTTGTGTGCTGAATATGAAGAGCAAACTCAAAAGGAACGCAATGCAAAACTCAAAGTTGCCTCTGATCCCAAAGATCCTGCTTCTTCGTCATCGTCAGGGGAATTCAGTTCTGTGTCTACAGATTCTTCTGTTCCTGCATCAACTAATTCTTCAAATAACTCTCAAGATGTAAGCTCTAAATCAGATTCAAATATTGAAGGCTATTCTTCAGAAGATTCCAAAGACAAGATTGTACCGAAATATCCAACACTTCCTTCGCGAGCTGCACAAAGTCAAATAGTTTCTAGTGTAAAAAATAATAGCTCTGGGTATACTGTACCAAAAATGGTTACTATACTGTACCAAATAGAATAAAAACTAATGGATCTTTGCCTCGTGAGCGTGGCCATACACAAGTGTCTCCATTGAATGAAAGTCAAACTTTTGATTTTCCAGCACATGGTACTTTAGATGGTTTATCAGCTAATAATGGTGCTACAACTTTTGTTAATCATAAGGCTTTGAATTCTGCTTCATCTGAAGATGAACTTTGTGCGATTTTAGGTAATAGTTCAATTTCAAAACTGAGTCCAACCAATGAACATGGGCCAAGCAGTCCTTATATGGGAACTGCTTTTCTAACATATCCTCACTCTCCAAGAACTCGTATAAAAACTGTTGCTGGTCACCATGATAAAGGACCAGAAGTGTATGAAAACAAGCATGCTGTAAATGAAATGGCATCAAGAAAGAATTTAACTCTGACATTGCCTGAAACAAATCAGCCAATGCCAGTTGAAATAAAACATGAAGAATTTTATGATAGCCCTAAATATTCAAATGCCAACTACCAATTTCCTAATCAGGTTTGTATATTTTTATTGATTACTTTTAAAAAGTCTATTTGAATATTTTTAGTGATATACTGATAATTTTTAACCAATTTTCATTTTATAGTACATATATAGTAGTGACTGTTCTTTTATTTATTAAGTCAATTTTTCTTTCATGTGTATAGAACAGGGAATATTATTAAGCGTTAATGTATAAAACTTTTCGACAAATTTTGTTAAAAAGGTTCCTTTTTATTAAGAAAGCTTGCATTTAATATTAACCCTGGTATTTTTAATCAATAGTCAAAGTCTTAAGAAATAAGTAAACAAAATAAAAATAAAAAATTATGTCCTGATTAATTTACACAATATTGTTCTTTTTATACTTATTTTTTTGTACTACTTGTTTTCATTTCTTTTATCACTATCTTAATGTCTTTTAACAGAAGCTTATGATTTATTATAGTTAATAAATCAAACATTTGTATTTAAAAACTACTCGTAATCGATTTAAAAACAAAATATTTATAAATCTGTGAAAATACTTATGTTATATATTTTTAGAAATATATTTTTATAATTTCATTGAATCTTATAAATTAATTTACTTTTTATAGATAAATGCATTTTTTTTGTTAGAATACTTTTCCTTTTATATGAGAATGTGATGTATTTTCAATTGAATTCAAAATTGCCAAATAATTAATTATTATTTAATTATTATTTTTATTAATTATTTAATTTAATAATTAATTAATTTTAATAAATTTATCAAGTATATAAATGCCAGTGAAATTAGTGTTAATACCATAATTTTTTAAAGACTATTCTATTTGAAGTATTTAACTTAACAGATAATGCTTAACCTAATGATCATAAATGGTCTTAGTTGTTATGTGAGCTTTTATGTATAAAATTTATTTTAAAAATCAAATGATGTTTCCTTTATTTTCATTCTTTTTCTAATTTCATATTTTAAAAAAGATGCTTCTATAACATAAGATGAGGTTTTAAATAAATTTTTAATTTACAATAAGAATTATAAGTTTATATTCAAGAAATAGTTTTAAAACATAAAATTTTTTTTTTATTTGTCTTCATTGAAAATTGTTAATTATTTATTTAGGCTAGTATTGACCTTGATGGAGAATTCAACAAATTGCAGAAAGAAAAACAGAGGTGTTTGGAAGCTATGACAACTATAAAACATAAAGTATCTGAGCTAGATTGTCAAAAAAATGAAGTACTTAATGAGGTGAGGAAATTTTTTAATTTAAAATTTAAATGCGAATCAGTTAAAAGTGATTTAATTTTTAAGTAAATTTTTTTTTATTATTATTATTATTTTTAACGAAAGTAAACTATCCAGAGAAAATGCTTTTAAACATTATTTTATTGTTTAATACTGATAATCCATTTTTAAGATATATATAATGAAAAATTTAGTTTGGAGGATGTAGCTTTTTAAAAACTAATAAAAAATAATTTCTTTTAAAACTTTTCCCTTTTTTTACTAATAAATGGTAATTTCATTAGTGTTTTACTGGAATGGAAATAGTGAAAAAAAAAGTCATTTTTTGTATTTACAATATAAATAAAGTTTATGAGAGTAGTTTTTTTTTTCCTTCTAAATTTAATCTAAAAAAAAATGAACTGTAAAAATCTTATAATAAATTTTTTTTTTAAATGTGTATTCGTGATTATTATATTTAGGTATGTTAAATAATAAATTCTTCTTTCTTTTGTAGCTTCAGTTAGAGCATGCATTCATATCTGGTGAATTGAAGGATAAAGAACAGCTGCAAATATTTGATGGAAATAAACTGGCAGACTTGCAAAGTAAAAAAGCAAATATTGAGAAAAAATCTGAATTAGTGCATCAAGAGGTACATTCTAATCTTCTATGTAGTTTAAATTAATTAAAGATCATTTCATTTTTTTTTTATATAAATCTGATATGAATATTATAATATTGCATTTTATCCTTTGTTTTGAAATGTTTCTTATAATGCAAATATATATGAATTTTATACTTATAAGCAATTTTTATATATGAATATTATAATATTGCATTTTTATCTTTTGTTTTGAAATGTTTCTTATAATGCATTTTGTTGCAATGAATTTTCTTATAATGCTATGCTAATGCTTTGCTATAGTTCTTATAATGCATTTTGTTGCAATATAATGAAATTTTCTTAATTTTGCATTTATAAGCAATTTTTATGCAACATATGTAAAGTGATATTCCATAAAAAATATGTGTATCTACTGGTCTTTGGTCTCTATTTCTATTAAAATAGTTATATTTGTTTAATGTTATTTTGAATAAATAAGTGATTTAAAAAACAAAATAAATTGTTGTATTTTGCAGCATTTATTTTTAATGTGAACGTAATAATTTTTGCAATAATTTTTTTTTTGTTTGATTTTAAATATTTTCATTTATTGATAAATATATATATATTTTAGCTTGAGGCTGCAAAGTTGAAAATTCAGCAGCAAGAAAAAATGGTTGAAGATCTTCAAAATGAACTGTGTGCTATGCAACACAAGCCCTTAAATGAAACAGAATTGACTGCAAAAATTAGATGAATTAAAAAGCACAGTCAGAATTACTTGATATTGAAAGAAAAGCATTTGAAGATCTTGAATTTCAACAACTGGAGTTTCAGGCTCATGAAGAAGATGAAAAAGATAAATTGACTCAAGAAATAGAATGCTTTAAAGAAACTATTTCACAGAGACAGGTATGCTAGACTAGTCCTAATTAGCTCATATCCATATATTTAAATGGAATATTTATGTATATTTATATTTCTCATAATTAAAAGAAATGTAATATATTTTTTTTTTATATGTATATCTGTTGTGACAAAATAATCATTGAAAAATTGTAATAATTATTTTTTAATTAAGCAGAAACTGTAATTTTTGTTAGCAAAAGTGAAACAAAATGCAATTGATTGAAATTTTATTACAGTAGTTTATGAATTTCTTTTTATTGTTTAGAAGAAATTGAAAAAAAAAATAAAAATAATGTGAAATAATTAGATTTTTTAAAATTACTTTATATTTTTCATGTCCTTTGTTATGATTTAAATGGCTTTTTTTTTATTTTTCAATCAATTTTATTTATTTATTTATGAATGGTTCAATATAGAAACAACTGAGCAGTAATTTTTTTTAATTGAGATTTTTTAAAAATTATTTGTTCAATAAACTTAGAATTTTTTAATGTAATATATATATATATATATATTTAGAGAAAATAGCTTATTGTAAATATTTTAGTTGAATATTATAAGTTGAATTGTTTTGCATTCTTTGATTACCATTTGTTTATAATGAAAAAAAAAAAAAAAAAAATTTATTTAATTGTATAAACATTCTATATTTTATACTTTACTGTAAGTAAAATAAAAATAAATATTTAGGATGTGTTTTAAAATAGTGAAGCTGCATGTTTTATATAATTAAATTGTTAATTTTAAACCAATTTAATATTTAGTTTATATAATTATAAAACTATAGTTTCATTTATTATTTGTATAAAACAGTACAATTTAGTTTTTAAAATATTTTAAACCATTTTGTTGTTTCTCTTGGTATTTGAACTAAGTCATTTTTAAAAATATAATTTCATTTTTAAGAACAGGTTTCTTACATTTATTATAATTTTTTTTATTTTTCCAGAATTAGAATTTTTTAATATTTCCAGATTAAAAAAATAATTTTAAATTTTTTTTTCCAGCATGCATATTTCAATATTCTGACACATAATTCATGTATATTGTATATATTATTTCTGCTGTAAAAAATACTGAAATACTAAAAATATGTTTTCCATTATTTTATTTTTATGCTTTTTAAATTATAACTTTCTCCATTGCAGTTTCGTATGCATTTAAAAATTTATTTATGATTTTACTTTAATTTTTTCTTTTCAGATTCAGTTAAGTGAGTTAAATAAACAGAAACAAACAATTACTTCTCAGATGGAACAGGAACAATTGAAATGTGATAACCAATTAAAATTGTATACAGATCAGCTACGCCAGGTACATACCACCATTTTTTTTTTCTCTTCATGTATTAATATATATTAGAAGCAAAATTTTCCTTAAGTAGTCTGATTATAACAGAAGGGAAGTGAATTGAACTTATTTTCATTCTATTGCTAAAAATGCAATATTTTATTTATAAACTATATATATCTGAAACTTATATTCTTTTAGGAAATATCTAATTTAGAAATGATCAACAGCAAGTTGAAGACATTAATAAATGTAAAACCTAGTGCTACTCCATGTTCTAGTCCTGAAAGTAGTCCTCGTACATCTGAGTCTGATATGGATGTAAGTAGAGTTCTTATTTTCATTTTTATTTAATATATTTATGAAAAATATATCATTATAGGTTAGTATTATTATGTTACATATTTTGTTAAAAGGTAACTTCAGAATCACTAAAGAAATTAATTTTTTGTTTGATAAATTATTTATTTATGATATTTGTAATTTAACAATTTATTCTTGATGTAGTCATTTAAGCCATAAAGAAAACAAACATGAAAAGTATTTGCTTTTTTTAAAAAATAATTTATTTTCTTAAAACGTAAAAGATTTCAAGAATGTATATAAAATACAGCATTATTGGGTGAATTTAAGTGGTAGTGAATTGAATCTATTTATTAAAGAATTTCTTTTCTTAAGATTAAGTTTTCTTCAGAACTGTATAAAGTGATCCTTCTAAAATATTTAGCAAATTTAAATGAAGGCTTTCTTCTGGTTATTTGGCAAAATAATAAACAATACGTTTATATCTTAATTAAATTTTTAAAAAGGGCAGCTTTATGCAACTGATTACTGTATTAATGAGCTGAGATAAATAATTGGGTTGAAATAAATATTAAATAAATGTGCTGAAATGGAATAAAAATATATAATAAATAAGTGGAATGAAAATATTTAAATGTGCTGAAATGGAATAAAAATATATAATAAATAAGTGGAATGAAAATATTTTAAAGGGGCTGCAATGTATAAAGTATTTTTCTAGATATATAATAAATAAGAAAGTTAATTTATTTTAGACCAATATTATTTTATGCAATGTTACTTTTCTAATTATTTTTAAAGCTTTTCTTTTTATCTATAATTTAGTGTATTACATCAATACATAATTCAGTTTATGGTTGTTTATGGTATGTTTATGGAAGTTGTTTAATTGCATGATTTTTAATCTAATTATTTAAATCTAAATTTTATTTTTACAGGTTCAAAGAAATGGTACTTGGAATATATCCTCTCATGGAATCGGTAAATGTTTTTATTGTTATTTTAATTAATTATGTTCATATTTTATATGTGTTAATTTATACTTTTTATAATTAAAAAAATTATTTTACTAAAATTGATATTTTTAAAATATTACTTTGTAAATGTTGTTTCTTAATAACTTTTAATAATATGTCTGAAAAAAATATTGGATTAAAGATATAATTCATTTGCTATTGCAAATATTCAAATGCAAGTTATCACATTTGGTCTTATGAAGCAGAATTCTTAAGACAAAAGTTGCATATTTGAAATTTTGTTTTTCCTTTGACGTTTTATATTATCTCAGTGATAGTATTTTAACCTGATATTTTTTATTTATATAGTATTAGTATTCTAATCTCATATTACTAAATCATTATATTTTTATGCAATTTATATCCAAAAAAATTGTAATTATTTAATCAAATAAATGTACAATTTTATATCAAATTTATCCAGATCAAGTAAACAATTATTTTAATGTTCATAATTATTTTAGATGTTTAGTTTATTAATTTTTTTTGTTTAAAATGTTATATGGTTTTAAGCAAAAATTTTACTCTTTTTATATAACTGAATTATGAATTTTAGTAAGACATTTAAACCCTATTATTTATATATATATATATATAAAAATGAAAAAAAGTGCTAAAAAAATTTTTTTTTAATCAATGTTTTAAATAGTTTTATATTGAATAAAAACTAAGTATGATTTTTCTGTATTATTTAAAAGTTTTAGGTATATTTTCTGAAATGATAATAAAACCTTATATAAAATGAAACATATTATAAATATGTTCTTTGAAATATTTTATAATTTTAAGTTTTAGTAAATGAGTTTGCACAGATATTTAAAAAAAGTAAGATATAATTTGAAGCTATACAAAACATTAAAATCAATGCATAAGTATTTGAAGAATTGGAAATTTTTTTTTCTAAATGTTTCAATAATTGATTGCCAGTATTACATTTTTTCATAATAAAATATTTTATTATTATTACTTATTTAATGTTGTTTAATACTCTATATTTTAAATTTGCAATTTTTTTATTCTTTTTTTCTAATGAAAAAGATAAATACTAAAAGAAAAATGTTTTTTCAGTGCACAATTAATGTTTGTTGATTATTTAAATTTCTTTAATACTTAATTCTTAATAGTAAGCCTTTATTTTTTATCCATATTTTTATTTTCAAATTTATATAAAAAACAATCAAATTTAATCATGATGTTCTAATTTACTTATTAAAATCTTGTTTTTTAATATCTTTTTTAATAAAATGTCTAAAAGATATTGGATTAAAAAATATAATTCCTTTGCCATTGAAATTATTGAATTACAAAGTTATCGCATTTGGCCTTATGGAGCTGAATTCTTAACATAAAAATAAAGGCAAGTTGCATATTTGAAATTTTTATATTATCTCAGTGATAGTGTTAAATTTAGTGCAATATTTGTATTATTTCTATTTATAAGTTAAAATAGTTGAAACCAAAAAGTTCTAGGAATACTGTTTTTGAATACTCATGGTAATTTAGTTCTTGAAGTGTACAGGCCATCAAATAATTGCATAAATAATTAACGTTGAACAATAAAAATATTATTTTTTTTTCTCTGTTTTTAGATAATACTGTTTCAATGAGGCAACAATCAGAAAGAGGCGATAATTGTAATAGCTTCCATAGTTTTGAATCTGAATCATCTAGTCTTACCAGTTCTGATACTGGACTAGAAAAGTAAGTTATTATTTCTTGTAGTTCAAAATTTTAATTTGTAGATAATTTTTTATAAGCTTTACGTTAGTAATAGAAAATGTTAGAAAACATAATTACAGTTGATTTCTTAAAAAATGCCATTTGAATTATATGTATGTTTCTGAACATTACACTAAAAAAAAAAAGTGCGTTAATTTGGTTGAATAAATATTTTCAGTTAATAAAATGAAAGCTTGAAAATTACAAATAGTTTATTATTCACTATATTTACCATAATAATAAATTTTTTTTTCTGAAAATCTCAGAATTTTCTTCAGATTTATTTTTATGTACTTTGGTTTATTATAAAAGTAAATAAAAAACTTTAAAAAATTATTTTTATTCCAAAATTCAGGCTACTTATAAATATACTTATAAGAATATATATATTATTTCTTTAAACACAAAAAATTTATATTAAAAAAGATTTAGGTATACTGTGAGTTTTCATTTTTTATAATATATTATCTTATAATTTCATAATTCAATCTATGTTGTTATTTTATTTATTATGTTTTTAAAAAAATATTTAAGAAATTATATTGTATATTATATTTGTGTTCAGCTGATTGCATTGCCAGATTTACTTCGATTTTTTTTATTAGTATAAAACAGTTAGCTACTAAAAAGTTTTATTTTGTTTGATTTTTAAGTATAAGTTTACTCTCCATTTTTTTTTTTTTTGACTAATCCTCCCATATTATCAATATTTTTATATGCATCCTACTTTTCTGCTATTATTTTGATTAATTAACATTTGCTAATATTTTAAAATGTTTATATATCCATTTAAGTAACCTATTGAACAAATAAAAATTGATTTTTAATAGTAAAGGAACCATAATAAGGAGGATGTATTTTGAAATAAATGAAAATATTATAGAAAAACATAACCTGAAACATCTTTTTAATTCCTTTGAAATATAATTTTTTTTGTATGTATGTAAATGTAAATTTTTTTTTGTATTACACATTACTACAAAGTTTTCAACATCGAAGCTGTTTGATTCTATTATATATTGCATTTAATAATTTTGCCACCAAAAATTTATTAAAAAGTTTGCAATGAAAATGTAAAACATTAAGTTAAAACAATGTCAAGCATTATATTTTTGATAAAAATTCATAATATTTAAAAATATACAAAATATTAATATTAAAAAATAAATATTGTATAAATATATATATATATAATGTAAAATATTCCTAAAATATTAAATTTTGAAATTTTTGATATAAGTTAATGTTAGGTTGAAGTAGAATTTATAAATATCTGTATTTTTTAAAAAATATAAATTAATGTTTAAAATGTTTTTGTTTCTATTAAATAACTAAAAGTTTTTGACTTTAGAATTCTTATTTATGCTGTCATTCACAAACTGCCATACTAAGTTAAGAGGCTTTTTATATAAAAATAATTTAATCAAAAAAAAAGTAAAAAATAAAATAATATAGATATTTGAAAAGTATTAAGTACCATAAAAATATCTGTTTTTGTTTAATAATAAAGTTTTGTAATAACTATGGTAAAACATATTTTGATGTTAGTCTAAAAGAATTGATTCCAAAAACTGCATATTTTATAATTCTTATCTGTGCTCTATTCATATTTATTGGAAAAAAAAGAACAGGCCAAATTTTCAATGAAAATTTTAACCAATCATTAAAAATATTTGAAAATCAATGTGAAAATATGAAAAGAATATTATATATTAGTGTAAAAGCATAATATTATATATTTCAGTATTATTTTTCTATATGTAACAACTGCAATAAAAACATTCTATTGCTAATATCTATTTCAAAAGATCCATTAACTATCTGATAAAAATCGTGTATGTAGATTTTCTTTTCAAATCGAGACACATATATATAGAAATATATCCATTTTAGTTAATTATAAATGGTCCATATAAAATTTAAAACAGTTGCTTTTCATGCAATAAAAAGGGAAAAATAAATATTTTAAAAAATTAAAAAAATTTTTGAAATAAATTTTTGGAACAAAAAAAAAAAAAATAACTTATTGTACCTTTTAAAAGCTGGGTTAACAACTGGTTAGCTTTTGTATTTTACAAGCTGATATTGTTCTGTGTTTCAATTGCAATAGCAAATAAATTTTTATTGGCAAATATATTTTAATTAAAAATCAGATGGTAATTACACATACTTTTTTGACATGCTGCCACAAGAAGGGAATTCATTTTATTTGTAGCGTACTAAAAAATAAATTTTTCTTCATTATTAATGCTTTTGTTACAGATTGGTTTATAAACCTTTCTCTACTAAATGTACTAGTTTGTATTGGATCAAAGTAAAAGATATTTTATCCAGTGTATAAATATTATTGGTAATTTTCAATAAATTAAAACATATTGGGGAATTATTATTTTTTATTTAAATACATTTTCTGGATGTAAATTTTAATTCTACTAATTTCTGAATGGTTTTAGATATCCAAATGTGTAAAAATACAATAGAACTCAATATATTAAATATCTATATAAGCTAGGTGAGAAGCATCCATTGAAGTTTTATTTGGATGTAAAATTTGTTACATGTTAAAACGAAATATACTAGCTGCACTACCTTTGGAAAGTACATTTCAGGAAGGAATATATGAAAGAGACATTTATTTTTTATTTGTAAAGGCAATTGTTTTAAATGATCAGTATTTAACTGAGCTTGTGTGATCTATCATATTAAGCCATTAATCAATCTTTTTGTAGTTAATAAAGAGAACATTCATAAAGCACATCACAATAATCTCTTAAAAGATTCTCTTTACAAAATTGTTACATAGAATGCAAATTATATATATATATATATATATATATATATATATAATTTGAATTGAAATAAAATAATTACTTTTGAATAATGATCAGCTTTAGTTTATTTTAATACAAGAGCTTAAAATATTTTGTATAAGATCTGCACTATGGTCACATCTGATATAGTTTCAAAATTTTCAATATGAAGATTGAAGATTTTTTTAAAGCTTTATTGTTTAGCTAATGATATTTAAAAACCTACCAGAAGTGAATTGATATTGAGTTGCACGTGTAATAATAATAATAAGCACAATATATAGTTAATAATTTTGTTATGCCACTGAAAACAACAATTCTAAAATAATAATCAACCACCGATTAATTAAACTTTTTTAATATTCCTGTATTATATTTTGTTTTTCTAGTTTTAGTAAAACATTTATTAAAAAAATTATTAATGTTAAAAAAAAAAAGTTCGTTTTTTTTATGCGTTTACATACCTGATAAAAAGATTGAATGAAAGAAAAATATGTTTGTTTAAAATTAATATATACCTGCATGTATATGCCGTATAAAAAGCCAATATAATTAAAATTTAAAAGCAGTATGTTTTTTTTTTATTCATAATACTATTTTTTGTTTAGTGTAAAAGTTCTTTTTTGTGAATTTTAAATTTTTAAATTTAAGTTTTTCTTTCAATAGTAATAATTGCAAAAAATTCTTAAGCAGTTTTTAATAAAAACACAATCTATATAAATTTCATTTTACTCATTGTAACAATGGTAAATTCTATTTTTAAATATAAGGCTAATATGTATGTTAGTGATGTTCTTTTTAATAAATAGAAACATTTTATTTTTTTTTTTATTATAAGAACGAAATTAGAACGTTTCGTTTTAACGTTAGATTAGTTTTTAAATAAAATTATTATTAAATTTGAATTTGATATGTTATATGCCAAAAAAAAAAGGATTATATGCCAAATTTTTTGGATACAGAATGTGGTGCTGCTATGAAGATTTTCTCTCTCCTAAAGAAAGATAATATTCATTTTTATAAACCGTTTTCTGATCGCAAAAATACTACAAAAATATCTGTAAAAGAATAATAAACAATCTTCTTAACTCAAAGAAATATAATAATTGTGGACGATAGAAGAAAGCCGGACTTTTACACATGCCATATGTTTTGGTGTGTTTGCTACTGCAATCGAAAATGACATGGAATGAAGTTGTAGATAAGAATTAAAAATTTGATTAAAATTTTCGTCTCCAGCAAATATGAAAAAAATTATAAATCGTCAGACTTTCGTTCTCAACGAAACGTTCTAATTTCGTTTTAATTATGAGGCTAATATGTATGTTAGTGATGTTCTTTTTAATAAATAGAAACATTTTATTTTTATTTTATATTAAACAATTTAAAGTCAGCTTAGCTACATCTCATGTTGTTGTAAGTTGTTTTTAACTAGATAGATACTATATACTTTTTGTGCTAGGGGTGCCTTTGTTGATGAAATCAACATGATTAGACTGATAAAGAAAACCAACCAATCAATTAAAATAATTTCAAAAATTAAATTGAACTGGTTATTTTTTCTTTGATGTAAATTCCATTTTTTCTTCTGTAATTAATGTAATGAATTATGTTCATTTAATGGTTATAGTAGAAAAAAAAAGATAATTTACATACATTGAAAAGTTAATTAATAATAAAAAGATCTAAATTAATAAAAAATGATAAGAAATACAATTATTATTATAATTTTGTTATTTAATAATAATAATTATTATTAATAATAAATATTTAATTTTATTATAAGAATAATATTTCATAATAATATTATATATAATATAAATAAGATTTCTTATAAAAATATTATTATTAATTATTATTTATTTCATGAATTAAATTAAAAAAAGAGAAATTTAAATTTTTTAAAATCATTCTTTGTTAAAATAATAAAGTTGTTTGAATATATTTTACCTGAAATGAAAAATAATTATACATTAAAAACTGACTTTCATTTTTTATTGATATTTTAAAATTCTTTTATAAATAGAATAGTTTTGTTTAGAATAGAATTGTGTTTGCTAATATTGTAAAACAATTCTATGAAGTTGAAAAATCCATTTCAGCGTTATTGATATATATATATATATATATATAATATATAGTAGGATTCATTGAAGATTATTATGTTTTAATAGTTGTAAGTGAAAAAAAAAATATACTACTGTGCCCAAAAATTAAGACCAATTATTTTTTTTTTTTTCAAAAATTCTTTATTTATTTATCCAAATTTATTTCATCGCCTTCAAAGAAATGGACACAATGCACTTACGCCAACTTTTTTTACAACGCATGCTAAAAGTCATCGGCAGGGATGACCTTCAAAAAGCGCGCGGCGATTCACGTTGAATTCTTCAATCGACTCAAAACGGTGTTCCCGGAGTGGTCTTTTGAGTTTAGGGAATAGCCAGAAGTCGTACGCTGTGAATACAGTGGTTGTGGAACGATAAGTGTTTCATTTTAGTGAAAAAGTGGAAGAATCAATGCAGTGTGAGCTGGCGCATTCAGTGTGTTTTGTATCAACCGAGATTTGACGCTTTGAGGCAAGAAATGGAATTGACCGACCCTTTTGAAATTCCAACATCATCAGCAAGGTCTCAAATTGTAAATCGACGGTTTTCAAGCACCAAATCTTTAATTTTTTTTGGACATGAGCTTTGTCGGCTGTGGTTGATGGTCGACCAGAGGGCTCTTCGTTTTCAACGCGTTTTTCTTTGAACTGTTTATCCCACTAAACATTTCGTTCCGATATAGGAATGCTACTTGCCTTCTGCAACGTTCTATACGTTTCCGCAAACAAAATTTAATGAAAGTGCTTTGCTGAATTCATTTTGAAAAATTGGTTTTACTTTTGTGGACACAGTAGTATCTTATCCTTGCAATTCTATTGAAATCCATTAAATCTTTATTTTTCTAAACTTATTTCTTTTTCTAAATATACTATTACAAAACTTATTTACACAATTTTATGGCATTGAATTATCTAACCGCAAAATCGCTTTTTTGAATTTGTAAAAAAGTTATCATTTTTATCGGTAAATAGTAATCAAACGATCGCCATGATTGATTAAGCTTCAAGAGATGGATAGTTTCCTGTAATTTATTCCATGTGTTACAAACTTTCAGCAATATTTGCAGAATTTCATGGCATCGGAATTACTTAACCGCAAAATTGTTTATACGAATTTGTTATGCTACAAGTACATTGAACTGTTCAATTGGAAATGGTGACATATATATTTGAAGTAAACTTAATTTGAACCAAAGAAGTAAATGAAAATAATTAGAAGGAATGCATTTGTAAATAAAACATCGTTTTATCGATACAATAGTAAACCAGCAATCCCCATGATTGATAAAGTTTCTCAAGAGATGGATAGCTTCCTGTCTTGTCATCAACTGTATAATCAGTAAGAAACATTATATTTTAGAATTTTGCAGGTGTTTAAAAGGGTCTTTTTTAAACTTGCATTCGTTGTACATTCCACATTACGTTTAAAACTTTTGTAACTACTGTGTTTAAAAAGAAATGATTATTTAAATTTTAAAATACTAAAGATATATAAAATTGTGGGCATGATCCATAACAAGTGAATAGCCGAGTGGCTAGCGCTCTTTCGCGCGGTACCATAGATTTCGGGTTCGTGTCCCGGCGGGTGCCATGGATGTTTGTAGTGGTTCGAATCCACTTTAAACCGTAGGTCCCGGTCTAATAGGATCGTAGAGTGTTGCGGGGCATTTTTACTTCGCGTCCGTGGCTTATCTTCAAGTTACACGCGCCCCTGGGTAATGCAAAGTGAGTAACGTCTGTGCAGCGCTTGCCTTAAGGCATCCATGACCAAGCTGTCTAAGTGTTTGCCAGCTGCATTAGAAAGAAAAAAAAATCTTAAGTAATATAAGAAAAAAATTTATAAAGTCAATTCATACTTTTTTTCCCACTATATTGCAGAAAGTCCTTTATAAATAAAATTGAAATTTTCCTCTTACATCCTGCGCCATCTATTGGTAGGTATATGCAACTTAAATTTAAAAACTAAAAATTAAGGAATTAAATTTAATTAATTAATTAATATCTGAAATAATTGTATTAACATCAAGTATCATCCACTACAAGTTCAAAAATGTATTTGAACTTGAGTGAACTAATAGAAAGAATTGAAGAAAAAAAGTACTGGAAATAGTTTTGATTGCTTAAGATTGTTTACGCGAATCTAAACAATACTTTAGATTACAATTTTGCTATGGAAGGAAGCATTTTCGTTTTGAAACAGATTTTAAACGTTTGACAGTTCTGTAGTTATTAGATTTAAGATATTATTAACTGAAAATGTAGGATCTGTTAGAAATGTTTATTTATTTTTTTAAATCGTTCGATTTCTATATTATTATTTCCCTTGCGTTTTAAGCATTTCAATGTATTTTATTTATCCTTATTTCTGGGTAAATTATTTGAAATTTAGTCTTCATTAATTTATTATTACAGATTCTACTTATTATCATTACTATAATTCTTATGATATTTACGGTTTTTTAAAGTTTTTCTGTACTCGGTTATATAAAATTACTCGGGTCGTGTCCAGTGGTAATATGCATTGCTAGCTTCCAGAAGGTTTGAATCTCCTGCATTCAATTGCAGTCACTGCTTTCAGGTACAAGTAGACTCGATGGCGATTGTAATGTAACAATGCATATAAAGTATATTGCATCCATAGTCATGCATGACCACCTAGCGCTGTGGCATTTGGTACCGCAGGCTACAGGTTCGAATTCTGACGGTGGTATGGATGTTTGTTAGTGGTTCGGAATCCACGTTAAACTGTAGATCTCGGTTTAATTAGCCTGAAGTGTGCAAAAATAACTATAGAGCGTCAAACCAAATCCATAGTCAGTCTGCTTGGTGTGAGTTTACCAGAGCCTGGCTGGAATATATAAATATATTACATGTTATTTTAATTTATAATGAAATATATATATTAATTACTATATATTACTATAATTATATTATGTATGTATGTGAAATTTATTTTGTAAATTTTGGTATCGAATTCCGCAGTTAATATTGTTTAATTTAGTATTATTTTTTTTTTTTCTCACTATAAAAAAAAAATCATCCCTGAAGATTGGTTTTCTGCACGAAATGACCGTAGAGCGATACGGTCATTTTGTGCATATTTTAGGCTAATTAGACCGGGGTCTAAGGTTTAACGGGGATTCCGAATCACTAATAAACATCCATACCACCGCCAGGATTTGAACCTGAAGCCTGTTGTTTCGAAGGCCAGAGTGCTAGGGAATTGTCCATTAGGCCGCTCGTCCCTGGAGAGGTTAAATTTGGAAACCTATTGTGCTATCCTGTAGGCTGGGGCCCGATGGCCAAGTGGCTAGCGCGCTGGCACTCGTTGCCACAGGTTTCGGGTTCGAGTTCCGGCGGTGCCATGGATGCTTGCAGTGGTTTGGAATCCACTTTAAGCCGGAGGTCCCTGTCTCATATGACCGTAGAGAGTCACAGAGCCCAATCAAGACTTCTTACCACATAATTTCCAAACTGTAAAGGGGCAACTCAGCTCTAGGCGATGTGATGGGGTGTGGAGTAGCAGTATCTTGTAGGCCGCTCTGACTAGTTGTTGTAATAGTTTAATTGAAAATTTGAACGAATACATGAGATAGTTACGTATTTCTTATTTCTACGCTAATTTTGTAATTCATGATTACGAGACATCACTTTTTATAACAAGGAAGGCAGGGGGTTTAAAGATTAAATGTTTCAATGTATAACATGTATCTAATAGTGTGTTTCACATATTATAATAATGCCTTACACTAATTTATTAATAAAAATGCTCCTGTATGTTTTCCTTTGTGCTACTAAATGTTTTAGTAGCTTTTTGTTTCATTATTTAATTTTTAATAGAAAATCGTGTTCCGCTCCATAAGTGAAATTCGGTTTCTTTTAGCATACAACTTAGTGTTTGATAATATCACTAAGTCGTGATCGTGCATTATTGAAACACCTGCTTTCATGATTTCGCCTATGTTATTTATGTGAATGACTTACAGAATCGTGCGCGTAGTGTTCTTTGTAAAGTGCATGGGCTCTTTCAGTTAGTCTGAAGAAATTGTTTTCTTGATTGTTTTTAGATACTATTGTTGATATAGACGCCAGATCTCAGCAATGTATTTCTGGTATGTTTTAGGTTTACACATTGTACGTTTTAACAGTGAATAAATATTTATTCAATTTGAAATTGCAAAAGCCATTGACTTGGGAAAACGTTTTAAAATAAGGATGAAGTATGGACGAAATGGCATAATGATGACCTGCTTATTCATTTGATAATGCTTCTTGCATTTACTTTTCTTTTTAATAACTAATATTAAAAACTCGGCTTATGTTGGAAAAGGAAATTACATGGAAATTTTTTTTTAATTTGTATCAAACTGCCATTCTATATCGGGAATTATCAGTGATATCATTATATCATCACCAGAAAGATTCTATTAATTTATTATATTTCCTATTTTTTTTTATTGTTTTTAGATATTATTGTTGATATAGACCCCAGATCTCTGCAATGCATTTCTGGTATGCTTTAGGTTTACACATTACATTTTTAACAGTGAATAAATGTTTATTCTATTTGAAATTGCAAAAGCCGTTGACTTGTAAAACGTTTTAAAATGAGGACGAAGTATGGATAAAATGGCATAATTGATGACCTGTATATTCATTTGATAATTCTTTTTGCATTTACTTTTCTTTTTTAATATTTAAAAACTCAGCTTGTGTTGGAAAAGGAATTTCATGGTGAAATTTCTTAAGTTTGTGCAAGATTGCCATGCTACATCACGAATTATCAGTGATATCATTATATCACCACTAGAAAGATTCTATTAATTTATTATGCTTCCTATTTTCTTGATTGTTTTTAGATTCTATTGTTGATATAGAAACCAGATCTCTGCAATGCATTTCTGGTATGTTTTAGGTTTACACATTGTATGTTTTAACAGTGAATAAATGTTTATTCTGTTTGAAATTGCAAAAACCATTGACTTGGAAAACGTTTCAAAATGAGGACGAAGTATGGATAAAATGGCATAATTGATGACCTGTATATTCATTTGATAATGCTTCTTGCATTTACTTTTCTTTTTTTAATAACTTATATTAAATACTCGGCTTATGTTGGAAAAGAAACTACATGGAAATATTTCTTAAATTTGTACAAGACTGCCTTGCTACATCGTAAATTGTCAGTGATACCATTATATCATCACTTGAACGATTTTATTAATTTATGACGCTTCCTATTTCGTAGAAACTGCAATTTGCCATTTTTTTTTTCCAGACGGAAGTGTGACATCGGAATTGAAAAATTAGTTCGTTGACACAGAAATTATTCATATAAACGCTTATCAAAAACTCCGTTTCACTTCCGAGTTTCATGTGCTATCAGCAATTAAAAGAACAAATTTCACTTTTTTTTTTTGTATAATCAATAACTGTCAAGAATTATTGGATGGAACAAAAAATTGTGATACTGTTAAACGTACCGTATTATATCGATCATTGTCTTTTTACCAAAATTTAAATTTTCGTGCGTTTTTATCGTATGTATTGTATGCTGTTTTACATCCATGTTCAGTTTGTGTATACGCCTCTTAATCGGTTGTTAAATATATCTATTGAGTTTTATTCCCAATATTGGAGAGTATTTGGTGCTACCAATAAACTAAAAAAAAAAATATATATTTGTTTTGTTGTATAATCAGTAAGAGTTATTGCATGGGGCAACAATATGCAGTGCTACTCTGTTGAGTTTATTATTGTCCTTATTATATCAACATTTATTTTTTAAAAATCAAAATCTTAAGTTTTGTGTTTCTTTGATCCACATTCTATTATGTGTTCAAAGATCACTCGCCATTGACATACCAGAAATGTAGTAGTTACCTATGTAAAGGACGGCCGATTGGCTAGCCAGAGCGCTTTGTTACCACAGGCTTCAGGTCCTGGCGATGGCGTGAATCCTTAAATCCTGGCGGTGGCATGGGTGGTTATTAGTGATTCGAATCTACGTTAAACTGTAGATCCCCTTTCTAATTAGCTTAAAATGTACACAAAATAATCGTAGAGCGACAAATCAAACATATTTAAAGGCCTATTACATCATACCCATTAAAAGCAAAATGATTGTTGCTTTTACAATTGTTTACCACGATCTTCACTGGCTACCGATTTTTTTTTTCCTCCCACCAAAATAGTGAACATAATGACTTACTACACGTTTACTGTTCCCTACTATTGGATTTCCTATCGAATGGATTACCAATTGTGAAAAATTACAATTTAATTTAAATAATAATTTTTCATTTTTTTTTTTTATTTTTTTTTTCTTTGCTCGTCTCCGACCTCTCGGTCATTAGTCGACGAGCAGCCCAATGCAGTAAAAATAACGAAAACAATTACTAAAGACATTGACAGTAACATGAAAAGGCATACAGTTAAGAAGAGTAGGGCGTATGATGGTGTGCTCTCCAGTCATGGACACTTCCTATTCTATACAGGTGACTGTTAGTGGCCATGGCCCGTGGCAAGCAGGCCACGCCGACCACTCTAGGCAAGCAACTGGGAAATGTTGTTGACTTATTCAATAGGGAATTCCACTTCTTCTCAGAAGCTTCTCTCTATACAGGTTGAAAAGGTTAGATTTAATAGAGAAATATATATATCGCCTTATATGCTGCAAAGGCAAACGTAGCATCATTTGTGATCTATTCTTTGCCTACATATCAGCCTGCTCATCATTTATCCCACAATGGCTTGGAACCCACTGCAGGGCAATGAATTTCTTGGTGTTCAACAGCTTATCTATCTTTACTATGCAGTTTCTAGAAATCTTATATTCATAGTGATTGGGAATTTAAATACTAATGAAACAGTACTATTAAAAATGTATTTTCCTTTCATTAGTGCTTGACCATTCCGTTCATTAGTGCACATAATGATTGAACATTTGGTCTTCAAGTCAATTCCGAGGCCGGCCGTTTTAAATTTTGGAAAATGCTTTGTTCCGCTACGATGTTGGAACCGGATGTCATGTTATGATGTATATATAAAAAATTGCAATCTTTATTATCTTAAAGAGCGTAGGTTGTACGAAAACTGTTGAACTTATCTTCATCTGACTCTTTCTCTTTCTGTTTTAAACACTTAATAGAATGATAACAAACATATGTGGTATTCTCCGTAATAAGTATACACTTAATAACAAGGAAATACTTTTTGTGGATGTAATTATAATTTTGGATAAAAGGTGTTATTAAATAGTTCCGCAATGCTGATTTTATTCTTTTCTAAATAATATGTGGATATTGTAGTGAAGTGTTTTTTTTTATTTGAGTTTAATTCTGAACAATTTAGTTTTTAAATCTAGTTTCATTTAGATCCATTATTATTTTTATAAAATGTCTTTTTAATTATTTGCGTCTATTCATTTTAATAATTATTATTTAATTAGTATTTATTGTTGTTACTTATTGTTATAATTAATTTAATATTTTTAAAAAAAATAATTGTTTTTCTTTTTAAGATTATTACATTTGTTATAGAATATTCGCATGTCATGTTACGATTTTTTTTTTTGGTATTGTAGATGTCCTTAAAGAAAACAAAATACATATACGAGTATTTTAAATTTGATAATTTAGTTTTTAAATCTAATTTCATTTTTTGATCCATTATTATTTTTATGAATTGCCTTATGACTTATTTCTTTCTAAATATTTTATTAATTATTATTTAATTAGTTTATATTTATTTTTTATTATTAATTTAATTAACGCATTTTTTATTTTTAATAATTACTTTTTTTTATTTATTTTTAAGATTATACATTAGCTATAGAATATTGCAATATTCACATTTCATGTTACGAATATTTTTTGGTATTGTAGATGTTATTTAAAGCATGAAAAATGCATATAATTTAAATTTGATATTATATATATATTTTGGAGAGATTTTCAATTCCTTCTATTAGCTCACACTCTCCCTATATATCTTGTTCAAATTTTCAAGCGTTAATAAAATACTTTTTATTCATCCACTCATGTTCAAATATATTTTTTTTTGAACTTGTAGTGGATGACACTTTATGTTAATACAGTTTTTTTTCAAATATTAAATCATTAATTAAATTTAATGAATTAATTTTAGTTTTTTTAGATTTAAGTTGCATATATCTACCAATAGATGGTGCCAGATAAACCTAAAAAATGAATGAAAATTATTTATAAAGGACTTTCTGCAATATAGTGAAAAAGAAGAAGGAATTGACTTTAAAAAATTTGTTTTTATATTACTTGTTTATATGATTGAACTATTAAAATTTCTGACTTGTTGAATATAGAGGTTCATAATAATAATGTACACTTGATAAATTTTCTGCGTTTTTTATTGAAAAAAATTTTTTTCCGATATTGAAAACTTTTCCAAAATAAATCGCATAAGCATACAATTCATCACTTCATCGGCCTTGTGAATTTCAAAATTTCTGAACCAGCCCGCCTGATGAAGTGACCACTTGAAGAATAATTATTCTTCCTCCCTCCCAAGAATGCACACTCTTGAAGCACCCTTTGAAAGGGAACGCTTATTCCCACCGTCGACCCTCTTGTGAACAGCTCATAATGACCTTTGTCATTTTCCACAAATTGACTCCGACTTGCTGAAGCCAGAGAGAATGTTAAAAAACGGAGCCTTCTTAATAAGCCTTAGGACTTTTTCACAATTGACCCGTGTAAGAATCGTACTTCATAAAAGAAAAGGAGTGAGACCAGAGTCGACTAAGAAAGTGATTATTATTCTTTCTTTCATATGGTGGAAGAAAAGTTCCGAATTCGTTCTTTTTTATTCTATTTTCTAATTGTGCTGGGTAAAAGATGGAAGAACGCGACCTGCCAAAGCAACACGCGTTCTGCACTTCAGGGGTGAGGAAAAGGTGGGGTGTTTCGCAGAGTGAGTTGCCTCACTCACTCACTCGGTAGTGTTGGGTATGGCCGCGGGTGGGCATTTTAATGGGATCCCGTGTTGGATTCGTCCTTGCGCGTTGTTTCAAGTTGTTCTTCCACCGTCGATCGTTTGAGAATCGTCTGCTTTTGTATTTGTGGTTGTGTGTTCTTTTTTGTTCCAATCGAACTGTTAATTCTATGATGACTCTTCTGTGTTGCAGTGGACGGCGGTCAGAGGACAAGACCAAGGCTTACTGACAGAGTGACGGAAGCGGAATAGGGTAAGTGTCATTCTATTTTTTTTTTTTTCCTTTTTAGGGAATGTTCTTATTCGTTCTTCTTGGTTCCGTGTTGTTCTTTGTTTACAAATGTAAGTGGCCCGAAATGTGAGTGGAAGGGATGGGATTTTATTGCGTTGAGTGGCGTGGAATGTGTAAATACCGATGTTGTTTTAAGATGAAATGATTCAATATAAAAAGAAATTTTGTGTGCATGAAAATATAAAATTTAAATTGATTAAAGTAATATTAAAAATACCAATTAAAACAGTAAATTAACATGGATGTAGTTTTCTATTGCAAATAAAATTTAAATTGATAAAAGTAATATTATAAATACCAATAAAAAACTGTAAATTAACGTTGATTTAGTTTTGTATTGCAAAATAAAATTTAAATTGTTAAAAATAATATTACAAATAAAATAAAAACTGCAAATGAGCGTATTGTATTGCAAATAAAATTTAAATTGATAAAAGAAATATTATAAATACCAATAAAAACTGTAATTAACGTTGATTTAGTTTTGTATTGCAAGCAAATCTGAAATACTGTTAATATATTAGAAGTAATTTAAAATCGACTTTTTGAAAGCTTATTTAAAAAGTATATTTATTAGAATATAAATAAGAAATATAATGTAAATATGAAAATATGATATTTAAATTGATAAAAGTAATATTAAAAATACTACTAAAAATTGTAAATTAACGCCGATTGTTGAAGCAAATGTGAAATACTATAATGCATTAAAAGTAATTTAAAACCGGTTTTCTGAATGCTTATTTAAAAAATATCTTTATTAATATGTATGGAAAATAATATAAATAAAAAATTGTGCTTATATGTCAAAAAATAAATATGTAGCTCTTATGCAATTGTTTGACATCTACATTTCTAGAAATTTGAAATCGGAACACAAAAATAAGAAAATTATGTTATTTGAAGTTGTGAGAATTTTTGTTTTTATTATTAACTTTATAGGAAATGTTAATATAAACAGTACTCCTTTTTTATACTCAAAAAGATATAAATTTATATATTTTGAAATAATATTGGCTTTATAAACCAACTTTTATGGCCCTCAATTCGGTAGAATTTTTGCACTCAACTAGAAAAATATATTATAAGAAAACGAAAATTCTGTTAACATAGCAATAATAAACTTTTAGGGTTAATATTTTTCCTTATGTCTTATAAAGTATTTATGATCCTATGCATCGACCAAAATACGATAAAATATTTTTATTGTAATCTTATTTATAACACAAATTCCTGATTATTTTGTTCCTATTTTTTTTTTATTTGATACAAACTTTATTACTATGTATTGTATACGTTTGTTGAATTTAGAGTGAAAGTTTTAGAATGGAAGTTTTGTCAAGATAAAGTTTAATTTAGAATAAGTTAAAAAAAAAAAATAAATGAAACTGAATACAAAATATAATTTGTTTGTTTTTATTTAAGCTTATCTATATGAATCGATATATGTACGCATTGGATTCATTAATTTTTCAAATAACTAATATTTTAATCGCTAAAAATATAATATTTTAATTATTATTTATTGTTAATTAAATTGGGCCACATTTTTATTAAAATACAATATCGACATTTTTATTAATTTTAGAAAGTAATTCTTTTGATCTATTAGTTTAATTTCAGAAATTTTTTTAATTCCAAAACAAAAGATTTTTTTTTTTTTTTCCACAAGTTTCTTTAACAAAAAAATTATTTTATGAATATTTATTACATGTTTATGATCTTGACTTGTGTTGGAAAATCGTATTCTTATCTCACACCTGTTATACAGCTATATTACACCTGTCATATTTTGTCATTAAGTCGTTTTCTTTTCTGCAAAAACCCGTAGAATGATCTAGATGTGTAGTTTTCCATTTAATTTAGGTATTTCTTTTGAGTTTGAGCTTTGATTTGAGTTTTTCTTTTTAGAATTTTTTTTTAATGTTTTTAAATGAAAATGGAAACTAGATCGAATGTAGCATAGTTGCAAGTTTTAAATGGGGATAGTGTTTTTTCTTTCTATTCTTCAAATATCACCAGATGTAATAATATTGTAATAGTTTCGTTTTTGAATATCAGAATTTGTTTTGTTTTTTCTATTCATCAAATATCTCCTTATGCAATAAAATGTTAAGTTTCGTTTTTTGAATATCTGAGTTTTTGTTTTCAATTCTTCAAATATCTGCTTATGTAATAAAATTTTAATAGTTTGGTTTTTTTGAATATCTGAATTTTTTATTGTTTTTCTGAAATCGTAAAGCTGAACTAGGTATTTTTTTTTTTTTTACAATGTCTTTATTTAAATTTCTTTAAAACAAATGTCTTTCCATTATTCTTAAGTATTTTTAAACTGCTAGTTTTATAAATTATTTTCATTAATTAAATTACTTCATTTACTAAGTTTTTTGGAGACAAAGGCATCATGTATTTTAAATAAGACAGTACTTAAAAATTGCGGAAATGAAATACTTATGCTATTCAATTTAAAATGAAGTTAAGAATAATATTATTAAATCTTAATATTATTAAATAATAATTTTAAATTTTTTAAATGAATTTGTAATCATATTGTATTCTAAATAAAACATAAAAAAACGTGGAAATAAAATGTTTATGTTATTCAATTTAAAATGAAGTTAATAATATTATTACATTTTATTATCATTAAATATTAATTTAAAATTTTATTAATGAATTTATAATGTCTTTTGAAATTTTAATTCATTTCATTTTCTACATATAATTGTTTCTTCTACATAGCACATAGATGTGTACATTTTTAGGTAATGGTAAAAGGAAATAATTTAAATCATTATATTATTTTGTTAAGAAATTATATAACTAATGAACAAAATTTTTATGAAATGAACTCAGTAGCATAAATGAATTCGAGTATTTTTTTTTTTTCCAATTAAGTATCAGTTTAGTAAATAAAATTCCAAAACTGTTAGCAACATTAACAAAAATGGAAGCTACAAATTATTAGATTATCACTAAGCAATTGTATAAACAATATTTTGTAAAAAATTCGTTGCTATCTGCTTTTAAAAATTGATTAACAAAACATCGTTTAGCTGATAAAAAGATCAGTTGAGGAATAGACATTTTTAATGTCAATATTTTTTAATTTTCTAATGACTGACTAATCAATTCGACCTCTGGTGGTCATTGAGATAACTTTCAATCTAAAAAAAATCGTTTGGTAATTTTATAGTGTGTCAAAGTTTGATAATCAAAATCGAATCTTCGAATAAAATAAAAGGCGCGAACGGATGTTGAAAAATGATTCATGGAATACGACAATGAGGAAATGTCAGCGTGTGTTTTGTAATTTATTTCGAACGCCTCCATTACTATGGCGACGAGTTGTGAAAGCACAACCCAGAAAGCATTAGCCAAGATCTTCATTGCGATTTGTGCCGCTGAAAGACATTCAGACTGATGGACGAAATTAACACTTGAGCTCAATTTCTGAGGTCTTTAATTAATGGTGGCTCGGTTTAATTGTCTTAAAAAAAAAGGAAAGGCATTTTTGTTTAATAAAATTTATTCATGCATACTTTAAAAAAAAAAAATCTAATTATTTTTTAAAATTTAATACAGGTTCTAATTATATGACTCATCTAAAATATTTTAATTTTTATGAATGTAAAATATTTAACATATTAAAAAAATTGCTAACCATTTAAATATACTGAATTAGAATGTCAATTTCATAAGTTTTAAATCATCTCTATATTAGAGAAATTTTAAAATCGAAACATGAAAATTGGAAGATGGTTTCAGAAATGAACTTCATCATCATCATCGTGGTCGGATGGCCAATTGACTAGCATTCTGGCGTTGGTATCACACGTTTCAGGTTCGAATCCTGGGGTGACATGGATATTTGTTAGTGGTTCGGAATCCACGTTAAACTGTTTGTCCCGGTTTAATTAGCCCAAAGTGTGCAAAAAATGACCGTAGAGCGACAACCAAACCAAAATGATGATGATCATTATCATCATTGGCGCAACAGCAACATGGTTGGCTAAGGTCGTCTGCCAACTGGCAGATTCCGAGATAGAGATGTTTTCTTTTTGTGGGGTAGAATTATCAGCCCTATTCCCACCGCTCTACAGTCATATTAGACGGGAACCTACGGCTTAAAGTGGATTCCGAACTACTACAAATATCCATGGCATCGCCGGGACTTGTACCAAAACTGTGATACCGAGCGCTATTCACTCAGCCGTCAGCCTCCCCCACCCCAAAAATTATATAGTTCAAGAAAAGTCTGTTATTTGGTTTTATAAACTGTTTCTAAATATTTAAGTTGAATCAAAGGGCCCATAGAATTAAATCGCTTAAAGGATTCATCTTAAATTGTTTTTATTATTTTTCAATCTCAATTTTCTTCCTATCCCGTGCATACCTGTCGGGATATAATATTTTGCCCAAAGTAAACAAATAACAATAGAATTGTGACGCTTCCTGAAATTTCTTACCCGCAACAAAAAAAAAAAAAAAAAAAAAAAAAAAAAAAAAAAACTTTTTTTTTTCTCATCCCACCAGGTAAACAGCAACAATTAGAAAAAGTTAAAGAACCCGTGTGGTCTGATGGAAAGGGGGATGGGGGAGCTTCTGTTGTGAAGGAGCACCCTTAGGTAGAACTCTGACTCATCTCCATGACGCTGGAGAAGGAGGGCAGTGCTTTCGGGAGGACTTTTAAGGGAACTACTCCGCATTTGCGTATGGTGTGGGAGAAAACCCAGTAAACTCCCACCAGATAATCCGACTAACGAGGCAAGATGCTGTACATTACAATCACCATCGAGTCTTCTCGTTTTATTGTAACAGTGTCTACAACAAAGCCGCTACCAAATTGAACCTCTACACTAATGTTCACCAGCGGTGCGCGTTGACATTGAGCCACGAGTCGGGTTGCAAAAAATATCTTATAAAAACGAGCAGTACTGGATCTGAAAATTTAATGTTAAACAATAAACTTCGTAAAAACTTAAAGTCGTTCATCTTATTGGTTTTCATATGCAAGAAAACGTTATTTTCCTTGCATGAGCTATTTTCTGAAAATAATTACGAGAGAATTATCATAAAATATCAAAAGTGTTTCTTTGTTATAATCTATGGGATTTCAAGGACATTTTAGGAAGTGTGATTCGGGAAACTCCTGATGGTCGAGTGACTAGCTCTCTGGCGCTCGGTATCGCAGGTTTCGGGTTCGAGTCCGGCTATGCCATGGATGTTTGTAGTGGTTCGAAATCCACTTTAAGCCGCATGTCCCGTCCAATAAGAGCGTTGGGTTGACAACCCTATCCCGCGTAAAGAAAACATCTCCTGTCTCGAAATCTGCCATTAGACAGACGGCCTTGGCCCACCTCGAGGCTGTTGCGCCGATGAAGATTGGTTTGTTTTATCGCTCTACGGTCATTTTGTGCTCACTTTGATCTAATTAGACCGGGACCTACAATTTAATGGGGATTCGAACCATTAACAAACATCCATGCCTCCACCAGGATTCGAACCTGAAGCCTGTGGTATCAAAGGGCAAAGTGGTAGCCAATTGGCCATCAGGCCGCGCGCCGATGAAGAAGAAGAAAGATTCATAAAATTTTGTCAGCTTTGATGGACATAATTGTTTTCTTGAAGTCAAAATCTCTGTTTTCCTATTGTTGGTACATACAGTACACAAGAGTACTCATTAACACAGGATCTATTCTACTAAGCTGCAATAAAATAGAAAACATGCAATGATTATTTTTCTAACATTTATTAAATGCTTACTTTTATGGATCATGTTGTTTTAATATATCTTATAGGATGAGCCGTGGTCTATCCACCACCTGAATTTGTTTATTCATCGAAAAAGCGTACAACAAAGGTATAATTAACTAAGAATTATTAATTATACGACGCAGTTTTATAAACGTATTAAAAGCTATTTTTAACCATTAATTTTAAAGCTAAAAAAACTTTCACACTTGGATAAATTTAGTAAGATCAATGTCTGTGACGACATGTCGATAAACTGATTCATAGTATAATTTCGGATTAAAATGCATTATATCTCGTAAACTTGAATGTCTGCTTTCCAATTTAAGTGATGATAAAAATAACACCTGGACAAATACCATTGTTGTGTAAAATTACAGAGATAAACTTTCACAAATTGCGATACAATGTATTGTTATCGAAATAGATTACTATTTTAAAAAATGTGTTGAAAAATTAAAATAAAACATCCGTATTTATTTGAATGGGTATATATTGAAAAAATTTATCTGTAATTTAGATCCTGAATTTTTGATAGAAAAAAAGTATTCCGTAAAAACGCGTTCTGCAGAATAATTTGAAGTATTTAAATGGCATTCTTGTCTCTTTGGCTGCCTGATGTCCAATTGACTAGTGCTCTGGCCTTTGTTTGGCTGTGGCATGGATGTTTGTACTGGTTCGGAACTCACTTTAAGCCATAGGTCCTTGTCTCATATGACGTAGAGCGTCACAGAGTCTAATCAAACTTCTTCTCTCCCACATCACTCCCAAACTGTAAAGGGGCAACTCAGCTCTAGGCACAGTGCTGTGGTGCAGTAGTTAGTAATCGTTCAGAATCCACTTTAAATTGTGAGTCTAAAAAAATGACGGTAGAGCGAAAAACAAAAAAACTTGCCTCTGTGATTAAATCTAATTTAACATGTTTATAAACGTAAATGAAAGGTTGGAACAAAGTATACAACTTTATAGTTTTATTAGGCTACATTTGAAGCATCAGGGCTTGCTCATACTGATATAATGATAGCATTTAAGCAAAAAAAGTTAGTAAATGTTGTACGGTTCGAATATCCATTGTAACAAATAAGCAAAAACTGACGTGGCATAATAATCTCGGATTTCTTTTCTTGCATAACTTTTTAAATGGTTGAATAAGCCAAGAAGTTTTAATCACCGAAATAATAAAATATATTTTAAAAAAAAAAACATTAGAAAATGCGGATTGATATTTAAATGCTATAAAAATCTCATTAACCTTATTTATATATTTTTTGTTGTGGATTTAAATAAATTTACAATTTCATGTTGACGGTGTCATGCTCACGCTGATTCGAAGCAATTAGTAGGTTTGACAGCCCTGAAGTAGAAGTATTGGGACAGAACTAAATATATCATTAGTGCCACTATATTAAAATGCTAATCAATTTCATCAATTCAATTGAAATATCATCATCATCAATAGCTTTACTGCCTAGGGTGAGCCAAGACTTTCCTTTGAAGAGATTTCCGTGCATTCCTCTGGGTGACAATGGTCCTCAATTCTCAACCTTTAGTACAGCAAAATCTTTATCAACTGTGTCTATTCATCGGAACTTGCGTCGTCCTCTTCCTCTTTGTTCTTGTGGCCTTTTACAGGGTCTAAATCATTCATTCTAAATACGTGAGCGCCCAGTTTAATCTATTGATCTTAATAAATTTTATAATATCTTGGTCTTTATAGCATTTATAAATCTCTGAGTTGTACTTCTCCAACAATCACTTTCCCTAACACCTCCAAGAATAGCGCTTAAAATCTTCCGCTCAAATATACTCAAATAGGTCTCATCAGATCTTGCCAAAGTTCATGTGTCAGAGCCATAGACCAAAATTGGTCTTAATAAGGATTTTACATAACAAAATTTAATTTTTCTGCATATGAAGTGCGATTTAAACAAATTAATTGGATATATAGACCTAAAATAATTCATTCTTTTATTATAAATATGCATATAAGTTAAATAATAATAATCTGTACAAATTATTTTCAAAACCACCTATTTATCATCTCTTTATTTTTTAACATTTGTAGATCTGTTGTACATTGGGAAATTTGATTAAACAGAATAAATTATTATTATGAAGAAAATCTTGTAATTTCTACGAAATATAAAACAGTAGAAAAATGTTCAACAACATAAGAAATGACAATGGCAATTCTAAATTATAATATATAAGGTACCCTACCGATTTAGATATATAAAAACATTAAATTTTATGGAGTACACGGCAATATCTGCCATTTAAAAGATGCCTTTAAGTGAGGCCTGATGGATAAAACCATTATAACAAATACGTGACTGTACCCTAGACACCAATTTTCAGGAGCACCCTTCCTGTCAAATGCATCCCTTTTCTGATATCTTTAGTGGGGGGAGGGTGCTCGGCAAGTGGTGTCGGCTATGACTCACCCCTACGGAGCATACAACCACCTTCCAGACGTAGGTATGACATACGGTTATCGAGGGATAGAGGATAACTTACTGACCGTTGCTATGACGACACTGCCTGTGGCATGAAAAGGAAGCTTTCGATGAGGGATGCTCATCCGTTCTGATAATATACAGTAGGCGGATGGCAGATCATTCGATGCGTTAGAGTTAACGCTGCACGTCTGTTATCGTTAAAGTTGCCTATGCACGAACTTGAGTTACCAGAAGGATTGATGAATGTATGTATTCCATCTATTTTTTGGTATATTTATGCTGTTAAAGTTAATTATGAAATTTTTATATATATATTCTTATTTTTTGTTCACTAAATCTCTTTGTGATTACATTTTACTTTGCTTATGGCAGTGAGTCTCACGTTGTGGCTTGCGAATCTATAGAAAAACGAGCTCGGTTATTTGTTACAGATAAAAAAATAAAAATTTAAATCATCTTAAGTCAATTAGAAATTTAACAACAAATAATATGAAATAACTTTTTGATATGTAGCAGATTTAATCATTAAGTTTAAATTGCTATTTCAAAATTGTTTGTTATTTAAAATGTTAATTGTTATCACATATTTATGTTTATTAAAAATGTTAATAGTTATTACAAAAATATTTTATTACAAAAAACGGTAATTGTTATTATGAATTTGTTTTAATTGTTATTACAAAAATGTTAATTGTCATTACAAAATTATGAACAATTACTTTCTGATTACTAAGAAATTCTGGAATTAAAATAAACCTCGGTTCCGATTTTTTTCAAAAGTAGCCTTATTTCAGTTTACTATCATGTTATAAGCTCATAACAAGAATTTTTTTAATAACGGAGAAAACTTTCTGACAATGCATCATGTTTTGAAAAACTTTCTCTTCAAATCACACTATTCATTTCGAAGATGGTTCATGGCATTTAATATATAACATAAAGAATTAAATATTTGTTTGTTAATTGTCGTTGTCATTCATTACGCATATTAGTTAATAGCAATTGTAATCATATTCTGATTGTTTAAAATAGTTAAATCAATCAAAGTGTGATTAAATAACTTAAGTTCGTAAAATATTATTAATATGTCTGTATGATATTTTAAAATATAGTTTTTGTTTTCCTGTAGAGTACAGATTCTATGTTGTAAACGAATTTTTTAAATTCTTTCTTGCTTTTACCTATCTACGTTATCATGTCACGTTATCGCAATAAACATCCATGGAAACTTTAGTACTGTGAGTTTGATCTATTTTTTTCCATCCAGAAATTCCAGATCTGATAATCTAAAAAATTAATAATAACAATAATAATAGATGTAAATAGTGTAATTTTAAAAGATACATACAATTGTTTGCTTTAATAATATAGAAATAAAATATACTGATTTTCCAACCTTTCAATTCAGTTGCATATTGCATTCCCTTCCTTTCTTCGTTCATAAATGTTATGTAAACAAAGCTAACAATAATAAATGTAAACAAAGTGTCATAACTTTTCTAATCTATGACCCTTGTAGATTTTTATTTTTTATAAAATTGATATTATTTTACTATGTCAAAATTCTGAGCACAGCAGTCAAACCTGATTTTTGTGCTCAGATTTTTGTTGATCTTTATTGTTTAGGAACGGTATTTTTGCCCAACGTAAAACACACTGACTAGTTATATTGTTATTATTATTTTTTTTTTTTGTAGACTTTCTTACAATGTTTACAACAGAAAATTTTATATATTTTGTGTATATATTGCAGATATGAATGTGACGCAAAACAAAACAATAAAAAGTGAACCTGGCAACTTTATAACTGAAAATGATATACGATAATAACAAAAGTTTATTGCTGGAAATTATAACGATGGATAATAGTAACCAAACATACACGTTATTTTCAGTTTTGTATGTCAAATCCTCAGTGTCCTGCAGACGGATATCCCATGAGTATTTTACTTATGGATGGAGGGAAAGGGGGCAGCTTCTGTTGTTGATAGAGCACCCATAGGTAGAAGTCTGACTTGGCTCCGTGATGCTCTTACTGTCATAGGAGACCGGGACTTACGACTTAAAGTGAATTTCGAACCACTACAAGCATCCATGGCACCGTCGGGACTCGAACTCGAAACCTGCGGAACCGAGTGCCAGAGCGCTAGACACTTGGTCATTTAGACCCATACAGTTTTTGTTGTTGAAAGCACAATTATTTTTTCGCTTAATCACGTTTAATTTCTTGGTGACTTTCATAAATTCTACTAAAATTCACAGAAAAATAATGACAATTATACAAAAATATTTTATGAAAACTCTGCTTTTAATACATTTTAAAAATTTGCTTTTAAATAAATTTATAGAAAAAAAACATTAAATATGGTGAAAAATTGCAATTTTCTTGTTGTGCCATCGTTTTAAGTAGTTCAACTGTATTACCTTATGAACAACATTAAAAACGACCATGCTACTGAATTATTTGAAATTCTGTTATTACAACATTAAAATGACTTTCAACTAATTACTCATAGTGAATAATTTTCTATGTTAATAATTTTTATATCATTTGGCTTGTAAATGGTAGAATTTATTAAAAAAGGAAATATAATTTGCCTATTATAAATTAAGTAATAAAATTATTTTTAGATATACAAATTTTTTTCCCTCAGAATTATTTTTAAATATTTAATATCTTTAGAATAAATCTCAGTTATTAAATAATTAATTTAACTTTTTTTCTTTTAAGTATAGAATTATTACTGTTAAATCAGTTACTGCCAAAAATTCTTGTGCCAAGTTTTCCTCTTATTCCCTTAAGAAAATATTTTCTTAGAAAACTTTGTTTACATTTATTCTCATGGACAATTTAATGCATGAATGAAAAACATGACGTCACGTACTTGAAGTTTTCATTTTCTACTTTTGATGAAAAAGTCGCCAAACGTCTTATAAGAACGCCATCGGGTATTTTTTATATGGAAACTCAATTATTCTTTAGGTGCGTTTGTGCTTAATTAATTTTTGTATATGCAAATTTTTGTAAAAGTCCTTTATATTCTTCAATTAAAAAAAGAAATTTGAAAAATTCTTCAATTAAAAAAATTTATGCAGTTATACATGAAAATTAGAGTTTCCTTATAAAATATGTGTTTCATTTAAATTATGTTTCCTTAATCATAATACATGGAATAAATGATACTTAATCATGATAACTTATTAATTAATGAATTAATTTACTTATTAATCATGATACTTAATCATAATACATTATGCATGGAATTCATTGCAAATACTACCTACAGTCTACAGATAATTTTTAAATGTAAATATAAGCTTCTTACATCCTCTTTTAAAAAAATAGTGTCAAAAATTTTATTGATTAGCTAAAATAGGTGTATAAAAACTGTGTTAATTTCAAATAAATTTGAGTTGATAATTTTGAAAAAGAATG
>BPLR01016315.1:0-18028 GCA_021605095.1 Caerostris extrusa | reverse complement strand
AAAAGTATTTTCAAGGACAGTTCGACAAGTCATGTTTATTTTAGAAAATATTTTTAATTTTTACTTCTTTTACAGGTATTTTTAAACTATGAAAAATGCATTGTCAATCAGATACATGCTTAATAGATCATGATACTTTAAAATTTGAATGATTAAAAATGCATTTTTACTGAAATAATGGTAAATTAACTTTATTGCCACATAATTAACGCGACAAAAATTAGCTTTGATGCCACAAAAATTAAACAATTATTTTACAGAAATGTGAATCTCTATCTGCAACTGAATTTTCACCAAGTGTACCGTACGAAAGCACTTCTGGATAAATTTACATTTTCGGAACTTCGCAAATAACTGGCGCGAATAATTGAAACACTCTTTTCCCCATGTAACCTTCTGACTTGGAGAGGGTCAGCGGAGAATATTTAATAGATCGCGATACTTTTAATTTGAATGATGAAAAATACATTTTACTTAAATAATGGTAATTAACTTTAATGCCCCTGAATTAACTTTGTGCCTAAAAAAAATTAACTTTGTGCCACAAAAATTAGCGATGCCACAAATTAACTTTGACGCACACAAATTTAGCAATTATCTTCCAGAAATGTTCATCTTCCATCTGCAGTGAATTTTTATAAATGCCATCCAAAAGCACTTCTAGAATACACGTTACTTTTCGGAACTCTTGAAATATCTGAAACACTTCTTTCCCCATGTAACCTTCTCACTTGGAGAAGAGGGGTCGACGGAGAATATTTAATAGATCGCGGATACTTTAATTTGAATGATGAAAAATACTTTTTACTTAAATAGTGGTAATTAACTTTAATTTTAATTATGAAAAAAAAATTTAGTTTGTTTTAAAAAAAAATGTAATATTTTTCACATCTGCATTAATAATAGCACTTATTACAAAAAAAGGTTTAAAAAAAAACATTTTTATTTTATTTATCGAAAAGCAGTTTCAGCGATTCGTTTTAATTTTTTAAGTATTTGCAGGACAGTTCGTTAAAAAGTCATGTTTCACTTAGAAATATTTGTAACTTCAATAGGTTGTGTTTGTTTAATTAGTTAACTTGTTTTACTGGTATTTTTTTAAACTATGTAAAATCTATACAAAAATCAGATATATGTTTAATAGATGAAGATACTTTAATACTGATACTTAATTCCACGAAGATACTTTAATTCCACGAAGATACTTTTAATTCCACGAAGATACTTTAATTCCACGGAATTAACTTTTTGTTCCACGGAAATTAACTTTGATGCCACAAAAATTAAGCAATTCCCTTCCAGAAATGTGCATCTTCCATCTGCAATTGAATTTTTTTCATCAAGTGTACCCGTATGAAGGCACGGAGAATGTTTAATAGATCATGATACTTTTATTTTTGAATGATGAAAATACATTTTACTTAAATAAGGGTAATTAACTTTAATGCCCACAAAATTAACTTGTGCCACAAAAATTAACCTTGTGCCTCAAAAATTAACTTTGATGCCACAAAAATTAACCTTGTGCCACAAGGAAATTAACTTTGTGTGCACAAAATTAACTTTGATGCCACAAATTAACTTTGGCCACGAAAATTAACTTTGATGCCACAAAATTAACTTTGTGCCACAAAATTAACTTTTGATGCCACAAAATCACAAAAATTAACTTTGATGCGACAAAAATTAAACAATTCCTTCCCAGAAATGTGCATCTTCCATCTGCAATTGGATTTTTTTCACCAAGTGTACCGTACGAAAGCACTTCTGGAATACACGTTACTTTTCGGAACTCTTGAATAACTGGCGCGAATAACAAACACTCCTTTCCCCATGTAACCTTCTGACTTGAGAAGAGGGGGTCGGCGGAGAATGCGCAGACGCTAACCTGTTCGCGAATCGCCCATCCCATTCAGTTATAGCAGAAGCAGGTCGGTGGTGGAGAGCAAAAAACCCGTTTTCTCTGCTCTCCGTATCCAGTGAGGAACACAATGTGAAAAGAGACTAATAATTATCGTGGCTTAGATCACTAGGCTTTTAGAGGAATTTTTCTATGCATCATTGTAATAAATTGGACGAGTTATCCATGCATACATAGAGTGAAAAGTTACTGAAGGATAGTAAAAAATGTGCTTCTTAGTTTGCATGTAAAAACTTTTTTTAAACAAAAAATGAGATAGATTTACTTAAAATGAAGGGGATGTTCCTTACGTGGAAATTATTATGTTTTACTTGCATTCTTGCACTGGTTCGACCAGTACCTGAAAAGATTCCTATCGGTAAGCATGTTTTGTTTCATATTTGAGGCGGAAGTAGATTTTGTGATGAAAGTTGTCTAAAGTCACGTGCTCTGTGTGCACAGTTGTCTTTGGGTCAAACTAAACTTATTAAATGAAATATTGAAATTTTAATGTTTCTTGATAAAAAATGATTAATCGAAATATTAACTAATTTTAATCAAAAGAAATTTAAGAAGTTATAAAAGAAAAGCATTAAAATATGAAATTTAATAAATTTGCATAAATAAAATTGTTTTTGGTATTAAAAACTGTTATTGGAGTATAAAATGTTTTCTTAAACACTTGACGTTACACTCGCTCAAAATTCAAACACTATATATATATATATATATCTTAATTTCTCATTTTGAGAATGCTTTTTAGAAAAACAAGTAATAATCATGATTTAATTTATTGTACTAATGATTTAAATATTGAATGATTTAGTTTAGAGAATTTTTAATATTAATGATTTTCAAAATAAGAAAAGAAATCCTACAAGTAATAATTACTTTAATATTTTTCAGCTATCAAAACAAAAAAAAAATTATTATTAAAGTTATTTTAGAAAGAATGTCAAAAGTTTTGTCATTTCTTTAAAAAAAAAAAATTGAATATGAAATAAAATAAATATATCACAAATTCTCATTGCAATTTTTAAATTCATTGAAACATTTAAAAATAATCTTCTAATTATGCTTTAAATCTGAAAAATAGAAAAAGAATTAAAGAATATTAAAATTTTAATATGAGCATCTTTTTCTTTATCCCAAAAATATATATCCTAACCAATTTTTATGTAAAATATGTTATCTTTTTATACAATGTGTTAAAATTGTAAGTCAGAAATGAAATCTAAATTTCTCAAAACAATTTTAAGAAAAATAAACAAAATTATGTAACATTAAAAAAGAAACTAAATTTCATAATATTTTTTAAAGAAACAGCTTGCGACTTAATGTAAATGTTCATATAATGGAAAAAAATTATTTTCTGAATTACAAATAATGTATTTAACTCCATAAAAACTTTTTGTTTATTTAATACTCGTTTATTTATATTTCTTAGAATACTCCAAATAAAACAGGAAATGTCTGAGTGAATAATAAAAATATATTTTAAAATTATACAACATTTTTTTAATTACAAGCAGTTCAGTTAAAAATGCTGAATAAATTTATGAATTTTTTATTTTTAAAAATTATTTTAAGAGACAAAATACTAATTTAATCAGTCTAATATTGTATAACTTCAGAAAAATTTGAATAATTTTCATTGAGATATATGAAGCAAATATAAATATTATAGGTTGAATTTTTCATGTTATAATATATTATCATGAATTTATTTAGGAAATACCTCACATAAAAATATTATTTTTGCATAATAAAAATAAACTGCATGTTCCCAAATCAATTTTTGAATGTGCATAATTTTGAATGTGCATTTTGAATGTGCACTAATATCCATCTTTTGCTGTATATATAACATTTTACAGAATTTAAAATTAAAAAAATTAGGGATTAAAAAAATTAATCAACTAAATAAGAAGACAATAATGTGTATAAAATAAATGAAATTGTTATTCAAATCTTTAAAAAATAAATTTTTGAATAATATGAAACTGCTATTAAGATATAATTTTTAAATATTTGTTTGTTTTATGAATTTATAATCATATCCATTTATTATCTGTTATAAATAAGATAATCCGGGCCGAAAAAGTAATAATGAAAGTAAAATGCTGTCGTCCGATAATTGAATTAAAATGTTTGAATTAATATACGAATCTTTTAACTTCTGGGGCTTAGGCATAAACTTTTACTTTATCTTCCAATATAAATATTCTACTTATACCTAAATATAATTATTTTGTTTTCACTTTTTAGTTAAATATTAATAAAAATAGTGGATATACAACGCTATATTTATAAAGTTAAAATTTATTCAACTAATAAAAAAATTAAAACAAATTTGTATCACACCAAAAAATCAAGCAGTTTCTTCTCAATACAAACTACACTTAAATTAGTAATACCTATAAAACTGATATTTACTATTGAACAATTCATAATATTTTGCCTCTAAAAGTTAATTAAAATTACATGATAAAAGATTATATATATATATATATATATATATATATAATTTTATCTTTTTCTATTTTTATTATAATTTTATTAATTTTGATTTTTTAATTTTGATTTTTTATTTTTTTTGTATTAAAATCTTTACAATATTTTTCAGATAAAGATTTAAAATATATTAAGGTATTTTATATCTAACAAAATTTTTTAATGATTTATAAAAGAAACATTATAATTTAAAAATTTTATATATTCTGTAAATCGTTGATAAAAGTAGAAATTAATATGTTTTTTATATTGTGAAAATGAATATTTATATTCTCTAGTTTCCTTGTGTAATTTTCATCTGAATTCTGAAGCATAAATTTGTGATAATTATATTTAAATATGGGAGTAACGATATCATTAAATTCTTAAATTATATATTCTGAAGAGAAGAAATATTTCATACCAGTGATGATACAAATTGAATTAAATGCATACAATTTAACTTTTATATTAACATCCAATTGATTATTTCATTTATTTTAAATATACAATACATATATTTAATACACAAGCGTATATATATATATATATATATATATATATATATATATAAATAATGATATTTTAAATTTGCTAACATGATAAGAATGATAAAATATGATTTACGTATGGTTGTAGATTGAATAATTTTCAATTTATAAATATTGAACAAAAATTAACCGATCAAGAATAAAGAGTCATCGAAATAATTTGGTATATAAATGTAGATGCAGCTTATTTATTAAACTTGCTTTAATTTGAAGTAATAAACACATTATAAATTTCCAACAGTCGATATTAGGAAATCTAATTGACTACATTTTAATAAAAGTTAATATTTTAACTTTAATTTGGAATTTTGTAAATTTTCGTTAAATGAATTAAGTTTTTAAGGGTTTACTATTGAATATGCACGACTGCAATAAAATTATGTTTAAGTATTGTACAAAATTATAATATTTAATACATTTATCAATTTGGCATGCCTTGCTTCACACTAATATATTATGCGAATGAAAAACATAATTTGCATGAATCAATGCTTACCACCGATATCAAAATTCCAGTTATTAATTATATGTCAGTGAATATTTCCATCTTCGAAAAATTTATTAAAGCATTTTTGCCCTTCTATAAAAACAAATAATTAGAATTCAAACTTGACCAAACTTCTGAAGATCTTGGAAATGTATAAGAATTTCTTTGTTAAACTGCCGAATAAATTTTCTTTTCATCTTTCTTATTTAAAGATTCATATTCTGTTTAGAATTTCGTCGATTTAGTTCTGAAAAGCTTTCAATATCCGTACTTCAAAGTTTTCTGCAGTTCTTATTCAAAACATTTCTGAAAAGGGTAGTTCGTGCATCTCAGATCAGTTAGTTTTGTTCAAAATTCTTCTTTCTTTTATGTTTTCCTGTATGCAGATACATAAATATCTGGAATTCTTATAAGTATCTCAAACTTTTCCGAGTTTCTTATATGTGTAGGAAAATATGATTATTTGTTTTATAGATTGTAAAGGCAGCAACTACTTTTGAGCTGATATTGATAAAAAAAGAAATACGTTTAATTAAATTATCGGTAGAAGTTTCGAATAAGGAAAATTTTAACAAACTAATCTTTGAAAAGACATCTTAATTCTTTGTGTTTAATTATTATAAATTTTATAATTTTCAACTACTTAAATAAATATACCATAAAATATAACACTTCATTTTCAGTAAATTTCATACATTTTCTAATAAATTTAATTATCGGTATAAGTTTCGAATAAGGAAAATTTTTAACAAACTAATCTTTGAAAAGACACCTTAATTCTTTGTGTTTAATTATTATACATTTTATAATTTGCAACTACTTAAATAAATAAACCATAAAAATAACACTTTATTTTCAGTAAAATTCATACATTTTCTAATAAATTAAATTATCAGTATAAGTTTCGAATAAGGAAAATTTTTAGCAAACTAATCTTTGAAAAGACAACTTAATTCTTTGTGTTTAATTGTTATACATTTTATAATCTTAAACTACTTAAATAAATACATCATAACAAATAACACTTTATTTTCAGTAAACTTTATGTATTTTCTAATAAATAAACAATATGTATTTTTATAATTGTTATTCTTACGAAATTTATTTGAAATTTGTATCAAATATTATCAATGGAATGGCAAAATTAATCAACTGTAAATAATTTTTCCCTCTTTTAAGAAATTATAAATATATCAAAAAGTGTTTTTAAATAACGATGAACATTGTCAGGATTAATTGAAAATGTTTTTATTATAATAACATATGGGAAGTTGTTATATTAACTTTTAAAAATAGCCCTTTTTAATAATTTGAAAGTAATATATTTAATATTTTTTATTTTAATTAATATTTAACCTCATTGGAAACATGGAAAAATGTTTTATGAACTTTTATGAGTAAAAATTATATTTTTCGTTAAGAATTTAAATAGCATTTAAATAGCCTAACCTTAATTAAAAATTTTCTTTATGCTATTCTTTCCATTTTTTTACTTATTTTCGTAATATTTGAAATATTTTTATCTTATAGAGTGTACTTCGAGATTCGTTGGAAATTTTTAATTTTTTTTACATCATATAAAAGCTTTTATGTGCAAATAAAATGTAAAAATTAAACAAAAGCGTCCAGATTTGGAATGCGTAATTTTATTGAAGAAAATAAAAGCAAATAAATTATCTTAATGAGCAAATTCTTCTGGAAGAATTCTTCAGCTTAGAATAAATAAAATACTAAGAATGCAATCTTTTGTGGCTAAATCATAAAAAAAAAGCCCTCAAACCTGAAGTTTTTATGGGCATTAAAATTATTTCGAAAGATTTAAAAATTTCTCAAGTATTTACCGTCGACGAAGTAATCTCCCCCCGAATGTCAAGGTCCTTCATTAACTGCAGATTTCCTGAAATCCTCCATATTTTTATATTTTACTCCAAAAAGAAGTATAAAATATTCCAGAATAAATCCTGAGCAAAACTATTGCTTAGTCCTTGAATATTTTCTGTTTAGAAATTAGATATCTTTTAATAAATTTATTTCCTTCAACAACAATTATAAAATTTCTTTCTCAAATAAACATTGCTACAAAGTTTAAAATCCAGCGCATGAAAACAACATTTTTAGTTAATAATATAATTCTAAATATGCTTAGTTATTTTTTTTTTATCAAGTAAAAGTAAAATAATTAATATAGAATTATAACTGCTTATTTGCAAACTAAACACAAAACATTTATTAATAATAAAAGTCGATGATTATGTTGAAAAAATATTTTATGGAAAACTTCGTTTTAAATGTTTTCAACTGATCTTTAGTTTGCATTAAGAACAAATATTTCACTTTAAAAAATAATTTTTTTTAAAAAATACAATTTTTAAAAAAATTACAGTTTAAATATTTATGATATTACTTAAAGAAATGTTTATGTATCTAAAACCATTTTAGAAAACATATTTTTTTTTTTATTCATTAACTTTTTAAAAAATCTACAAAATTTTAAAATTCGTCTTCTATTACATATGAAAATTTTTTTATTTGTGTAATTAAAATGAAATAAGCATTCATATTATATATATATATATATCTTTTCTTAAAAAGGAAGTGAAATTATTTTAAATAGAGCCTTTCTGTTGAAGTATTGAACAATTAAAACTGAATTCATTTTTACTGCATTCGTGTACTTTCCAAGTATAAAAAGGAAAAACATACAAAATCCATAAATAACATATAATTGCAACATTTTTCAAATAAAAAATATTTAAGCATATGCGACATGTTTTTCATTAAAGAAAAAATATCAAAAATTTATTTAATGCTGAATAAAAAAAAAAAAAAAGAAACACCTCACATATCTTTCATAACACAATGGTGGGATTTCTAATGACTTAATTACGGGTAATTATTAAAAAGTCTTCATCAAAAACATTGATCATATTTTTCCGATGAAATATGTTTTTAATTACACTAGTGTCATGTTTTTAATTGTACTAGTATGGAAGGAATAAATACAATTGTGTACATCTGTAATCTAAAAGAAGCAATATCAAAAAGTAAAATTTATTTCTTCTTTTGAAGTAAAGTTTATAATTATTCTTAGTTTATTTTACACATTCATCAAAAAATAACTTTTAATGCAGAATAAACAAATTATTATCTTATATTTACATCTTTATATTTTTACTCTTAATCTCATTCTTCATATTTTTTTTTTTTATGCATATGAGAATCAGTTACTAAAGTCTTTTTTGTGTAAGTGTAATTTACATATTGACTTTAGTAGTAAAAAATAATGAAACAAAAGGTAAATTTTAAGCAATATCAAATGAAAAGAATGATTATGGGCTAATAGTTATCAGTCATGAATTTAAGATATAATTATTAAGCAAATAACTGTTAATAATAATGTTCAATTTGATATAAAAAATTATCAAATTTAAACAATTGGAAAACAAGTGTGCAGAAAAATTAATATTAATTTGTATTTATTTGTATTAGATATATTGAAGGTATTGATTAGATATATTTTCAACGTAGCTTCAATTAATTATGAAATTTATAAATAAATTAAAAAATAGTATTGTTGTTTTTTTGATGCAAAATTATTTAAATTATTTTTAATTATTTAAAATTATTATTTTTTCAATGCATATATTTATTAAGCTGCAATAACTACCTATGTTGGGAAAATTTGAAAAAAAAATCCTCTTTCTGAATTTTAAACTAAAAAAATGAAAAAATTATTCATTTAAAGAATTTAAGAATGATTCTTATGGTAATATGTAATTAACATTATTATGCAGCGTAAATAGAAAATAATTTCCCAAAGTTTCTAAAGAAAAGGTTTTCTTTGTCCTTAGAATAAATTGTTAAATTGAAATTCCCTTATTTTTATAGACATATATAAATTTTTATTCTATTTCATTTCCATTTTTTGGAATTGCAAGTTCCATTTTTTGAATTGCGAATTTCAAGTCTTTAAAAGCCTTTTGTTAATTTTTAGCATTAAATAATCACAATTCTTATCTACTTTTAATGCTAATTATATATTCTGAGAGTTATATGAATTATCCATAAGATTTTAAAAACAACAAGTTATGAGAAATTGGTTTTCTTTAAAAAATTAATACAAGGGCAGTCAAACATTCTATAATTAAATAAAAATTAGAGTAAAACTATTTAATAAATTAAAAATAAATAATATTTGAAAATCTTTACTTAAAACTATAATTTATTAGAAACTTAAAATAATAAAAATTTATACACGTAGTTTATTATTTAAAAGCTATCATTTATTAAAGTGTTGAATCTGGTTGATTATTTTTATTATTAATTTTCTAAATGCTATGTTTATAAAATGTTTATCACAATTTTCAAGACATGTTACAGAAAGTGAAAAAAATAATATTTCCCACCAGATTTCATGAGGCATTCTAAGATTCATGTAATGCATTTTATTTTTGTTATTATATGCGACTTTCGTTATTATACGTTTCTTCAAAGTAGTATCTTTTTTTTTACTTTCTTTTTTATAAAAGTGTTTTTATTAGTATAATTCCTGTAGATATATCAGGTGAAAAATATGCTTTATTTAAAAACACAGAAAGCATAAATATTAATTTTTAACAACATAAATTTTATTAACTGTCCTAGGAAAATAAATATTCATAAAAATTGTTTGAGTATATTATTAATTTATAGATTAAAATAATTAAATGATTTAAGAATAATAATTTCACTTCTAAAAATGCTTCAGTTTTTAAACGAATCTCTTTTTCATATGGATTATAATGCGATTGGATTCGATGATTATTTCGTTTCAATTTTTTCTAAAGGGAAAAAAATTTGTTGTTTGGAAAATTATTGCGCTATTTATATTTTTGTTATGTCTTGATAAAATTAAAGATGTTTTCATCTGATTAATTGCTTGGATTTTCTTATGAGGAAGACATATTTTAACGCATAAAGTAATATAACAACCTTTTAAATCACACGATGAAATTGAAGGTGCCATCTATTTCAGTTTAAAGAAAATAGTTTGCAAATCGAATTTAAAATTACGAAACTGCCAATTATTAAAAAAAAAAATCAACATAAAAGTTTTTTATTTCTTATAAATTTATTTTCCCAAAATATTTTTCCCCAAATAACTATTAAAAAAATTTTTTGATTGATATTTTCTCAATGCAAGATTAAAATGATGTATACTTTTCTTTAAAAAGTATAATCAATTGACTGAATTATAATAAAAATAGGAACAGAGTGTTATAAATATCAGCAAAATGAATATAATCACCAAAAGAGATTTTATTTCAAAAAGTGATGACAATTTATTACTATATTTGGATTTTTTTTTGCTTTCTAAATGTATAGTTTTGTTAAAAATTAATATTTATGCTGTCTGAATTGGGAAATGAAGTATATTTAATAAATTCAATTCATTTTTTACTTGTTTATGATGTTATGGTTGTTTCTCACATGGTTTATGAATAAAATGATTAAAAAAATTTCCGAAATTCTAAGATAACTAGAATAAATCATTATAACAGTTTCGGACTTAATATTTAATTTAACTCTTGTATTAATTTTTAATTTTACCCTATATGATATTAAATTAAACGATTTAAAGACAAAACTTTGAATTTTTCGCCATAAAAATTCTTGATTTTATTAAAAAAATTATATGAAAACACAAACGTTCACATACAAAACATTTTTACTATAACGTACATAATAGTTTTATAATATACATATATAAAAAGTGTGTTGCCAGCATTCACACCTTAACTTGAATTCTATAACACGTCTACTATTGCTACTTGCCATAATTTGCATCTTCATTAGTTTGTGTACCGTCCATATTTTTACAAAATTTTGTAAATTTATCAGATAAAGTGATTGTGAAAAGAGAAAGTGATCTCAAATAACAAATGTATCAAAGATTATAAATAACTATAATTAATCAAAATATTTCACAGATTAATTGTTAAAATAAAAGTAAATTTTCTTATATGATTAATTTTAATTTTCAAATTTTTAATTTTCTTAGTACGATCGGAATAAATTACTTAAGATAATTAAAGAAAATTTATAACAATTATTTTTAACATTTTTAAAAAATTGTACAATTTGGTCATGAAAGTGAGATAAATTATGTATTGCACTTATTTTCTATCTAACGTAAGTTAGTAGGACTGATATAAAGTATAGAATAGACTTTTAAATATTCAAAAAATAATTAAGAGAACATTACTTTAATAATATTCTAACTGTTAATTTTATTTTTAAAATCTAAGAAATGGTTTCAATATTATAGAAAAAACTTACACTTAATTGTTAGTCTAATTTATTCTTTTTATAATCCAATATTTCAAATTAATTCTTCATACCAATTATTCTAATAAAATTTATTCGTATGTTATTTAAGATTTGTATGCATAATTTTTTATTTTAAACATATAATTATTCTATCCATGTTTTATGACATTTTACAGTTAATGTCAAAGATTTTAACGAATAATTTCCCTCTTAAATCATCATCTGTTGAATTCATATTTTATTTTTAATATTTTATATATATAAAACGAATAAAGTTTTTATCTATATAATTAATTACAGCAGCATGTTTTGAATAACTTAAGGAAAATTAGTTATTTATTCTTCAAACATGAAACAAGTAATGTATTTCCCGTACACCCACATTAACATTAGAATTTTCAAAAGAATTCTATATTTAATCTTAAACTTGTCAAAGTTCTGTTTGAATGAAGAAAATGATGAATTACAAGTACATCGCAATATCTTGAGGAGAATAATTAGTTTGCGAATATGTTCTGCGAAAAATCCAATTTATATTAAAAGCCAAAATTCTATTCCTTTAAAAGAAGTATAATCTATCGATTCTGGTGGCAAAGTTTCCTTCTATTCAAAATAAACTTTTAAGAAGAAAATCATCATTTTCCAATGAAAATACAAAGTTTTGATTTAGGAAAAAGTTTAACATATAGAAAATATCCATCATTAATTTTAATTAAATAAGAAAAAAAAATTATTTGTTGATTTTTCTACTTTAATTTTGCCATTTGAGAAATGTTAACACTATCACATAACTAATGCTTCGATATGTAAAGTTTTAATGTTTCGTATAGTTGTAAACTGTTAAGAAAAAAATATAAAATATATGAAGTAGAGTAAAAAATTTTAATTTTCACTCACAAGCAATTTCAAAATGATCACAAATATATACTTTAAAATGTTTGCACAATTATGAATAGAATCATTAAAGGTAAAAAATATTTGCAACTAACTGAATTAAATACCCAATCGATTCTGGAAATCAGACCATACATGGTTTTGGATATTATTTTCGTTCATATCATTAAAGTTTTAAAATATCAAACATAATTATTAGGAATAATATTTTTCATTTTTAAACTAATAATATTTTTCCTTGTTTTTGGAAAATTTAACGCAATTAATTAATTACAATTTATTCGGACAAATAATACAGAAATAAAATGTAAGTGCAAATATTTTTTTAAAATTTAATTTATTAATTTTATGTTTTACAATGTTAATTTTACCATTACCATTACCATTATTTTTAAAATGTTTACCATTATACCATTTACCATTATTTTTACAATTATACCATTTACTATTATTTTTTACAATGTTTACCATTTTACCATTATTTTTACAATGCTTACCATTTACAATTATTTTTACAATGTTTACCATTATGCTATTTTTACCATTATTTTTACAATGTTTACCACTTACAGTGTTATTAATTTATTTCGTTAAATATTAAACAACTGAAATGCATTAAAAGCAGCCCTAAAGAAACACATGCAACAAATTTTCTAACAAAGGAAAAATATTGCAAATGCATATAGTAATTTTAGAAAAAAAACTATTTTCCAAAACTATTATGTTAAGAGAAAAAAAAATCACTAGGGAATTTAAAAAACATGGTAACCGTCGACGCAAATTTCTTTAGAAGTTACTGGAGCCGAAATCTTTGTAATAATTTCGAAGCATAACACCTCTTGCGCGGAACAAGTGCAAACTTGAAATGAGATCATTTGATGATGCGCGTGACACAATTTCAATCAAGGCAAAGCCATTTCGCGTTTCATCAAGTAGATTGCGAACCAATATCAGAAGAGTGGATGCAGGTTACGACTTACAAATAACACTTTGCTATATAAACTTTCCTCTACATCAGCTAATAAAGTTGACTACTTGTATAATTATTAATTTCCATTCAGAATATTCAGAAACTCCATCAAGTTTTGGTATATTAACTTTTATCTGATAATAAGAAATATTTAAAATAAATTAAAAATTAAAAATAAACTTGTTTTAAAATTAATACTACTGTGTCCAAAAGTAAGACCAATTTCATCCTTGCCGATTACTTTTTAGCATGCATTAAAGATTGGAAAAAAAAGTTGGGAATAAGTGCATTATGTCTGAGATTACGTTGGAGGTGATGAAATAAATTTGGAAGAATAAATAAAGATTTTGTAGGAAAAAAAAATTGATCTTACTTTTGAGCACAATAGTATTTGTTTTCCTCAGATTTCCTTTATTAATCAGTTCATAATTCAGTTTAAATTACAAATAACTAGAAAATATTACTGTTGTCTTTACGTAATTAGAGTGATAGATCTGACATTAAACTTTTTAGAGTATAATAGAAAATATTAAGTTACATTAATATTATAAGGTTATTATTTATCTTTTTATAAAAATAAAAATAAACAACTAAAATATACAGTGCTTATAGGAATAAAAATTTTAATTTCTTTAATAATTAAATTAATTCATAATGTACTTTTAAAACATCATTGCAATGTAATAAGTGTAATTGTACAATACAGAATACTGGAAATAGATCCCTAAACATCATTATTTTAAACATACCAGTCGTTCCAATTTAATTCTATAATTATAATTACTGTTACATGTCACATTAAAGAAAGTTCATACTAGCAAGAAAGCTCTTTTTTATAACAGAAACACCAAGTAAAGTCAATAATATCATGTTAGAAAATACAGGTTTCTTTCCTCAGATTTAGAAATTAGGTCAAAGTGGGATTACAAAGTAAAATCTAATTTTTTTTTAATGAAGGTCTTACTTAATGCAATTAGAGAACATTTCTAATTATTAGATTACGCTTTCTGTACTACTGTAATAAAACAGTACTTAAAATTTAGCAGTTTACTTAAATGTATTTTCTTTTTCACGGTGTAATTTGAAAGTGCTATTAATGACGATTTTCCAACTAAGCTTTTCAATTAACCTGAGTAATCTTTGGAAGGGATAAATCCACTAAGGCGTAATATTAGTTTGGGTAACTGAAATATAAATGTTTTGAAGTGTTCAGAGATATACCAAGAAAAATTTAATTAGTACGATTCGTTTTCAAAGCTTCTGATGTGTTTTAGAAAATGATTGAATTTATGAAAATTACCACCCATTTTAATATATATATATATAAGGATAAATTTAACAGGTATTTATTAACAGTATAGGTATAGCAGCTACTGTAGAAAACGAAGACCAGGTATCTATTATAAGAATAGTGTTTGAGAACAGTGGCTTTCGTAACATTTCATTCAATTTCCAATCTAAAATTAATCAATTTAAAATAATTCCAAGTAAAATTGCATATATTTCATGTATAATTTTATTTTAATAATTGACACCATTTGGTATATTTTATAAAATCATTTCTTTCGAATAAGCAAAGAATCTTATAAAATATTTGATTTAAATTTCTCGTACATAAACTTTTGTAACAAGACTTCCCCTTAAAACATTCTCTAATATTATAGATTATGTTTAACTCACCTGTAAGAATATTTTTAAATTATGATAATATAATATATAAATTCAAACCTTTCGTGTGGAATTTGTATGTTAGATGATTTTGTTTTGTCCTGTACTCAATTCGTTTTCAAAATAATTTTACTTATTTTTCAAAATGTCCTCATATATACTGTGAGAATCTGCAGAAAAGGCCCCTTCAGTTGCTAAGTACACTGGTTTCCAAAATTATGACAAATAAAAGGAGAAAAATTGTAATTGCGAAAATTCGATTCGTTGGAATTTGATAAAATGTGGCAAGCATATCAATCAAATAGAGCGTCACAGTTTAGATACAAAAGGAAAACAAATGACTTATTTTCAGCATTGAAATTACACAAATTAAAAAACATATTACTTGTGTTCAATGTGTGATCACCTCTAACAGCAATACAAGCACGGCAGATATATTCAGATCATCGTCAAAGTAAAGAAGTTTATTAACTCAGTTGGCAGAAATACTCATTGTAGGGGTCAAAGTATTTAGAAGACTCTTGAAGGGTTGAAGCAAGGGGCTTAAGTGCAGCAATATGTCTTCCTAGATCATCCCAACTATATTCTATCGTGTTCCAGAGAAATTCTGACGAACTCTCACTACTCATAGTCTAGTCACGATTGTAATTCTACACCATTAGAGAACTGTGTAGTATCGTCTTATAAGATAAAGATTTTTCCAACTGTATCCACGTATGAACTAACATTTGGATCAAGAATGTCATCCAAAAATTACTCCCAAACATTGTGCCTCTTGAGACGATAAATTATATCAGTACAAACATTCATTTAGTTATCTTCCCACATATATAAATTGGACCCCTAAAACTTTGTTTTAAATATGTCCTTTGATAGTAGGGGATACTTGGATTCCTGACATCCACCAGACCAACAATTTTCTTGGGTTCGTTCAGTAAACAAGATGTGAACTTAACGCTAAAGAATACATACCTCCATTGTCTTGCACTCCAATTGGCATATGTGTCTGTCACATAAACCTTTATTGTATCGGCTTGGTGTGAAAGGCTTAGGGTGTGAAAACTCATTGTTATACATCTTGTATACATCCCTAGTTTTGTGAATTCTTCTGTGCATATTTGATCCGAATATTAAGTTTCCTGCTAGAAGAACAGATTTTAGGTTTGTTAGTGCAATGATTCTGTGCCTTCTACTTTTCATCAAATATATGCCCTCAACGGCATATGTAGCTCTAGATTTCTTAGAGTTCTAGAAACTGACCCTTTTTCTTTAAAATGCATTACACAACCTATGATTCCCAGAATAACTTACATTCATCCATCTTGCTACAAAGGACAAGTTCTATCCCACACCTATCACCTTGTGACTCACCTTTGGGTAAAATAATGTCGAGTACTCATATTTAAAACGGGAAAATCTCTACTTTTCATTACGAAGTTTTTACTTGCAGAAACTGCAAGAGGCTATTAAAGTTTATTTTTGGCCCCATTTACAATGGCGTTAAACAAAAGCTCCCCTAACTTTTATTTGACATATTGATTGAGCATTACTTGTGCAATTTTCGTAGAAGTTTACTTGTTTTATATGTATAATTGCTATATTTCGGATTTTTTCCTGAATTTATGAAAGCGAGATAAATCTGAATATTTATTAACAAATACAATTTAAATTAGGATTTAAAGCTAGTACAATGCATGCATCATTAAACTATATATTCATATTCATAATTTAATGTCATTGTAAAAATATTTGAGTCCAAACCTAAATGCCACTTTTTTTATGACTGCTAAATCATGTTAAATACCTACACAGCATAGGGGAGCCATAAATGTACAACAGAAAAGGTGAATGCAACCATTGCAAATATATAAAAACGTTACTTTTTAAAGCAAAAAAAGTCATTTAATTTAAAATTTTGTAAATAAAGTTTAAATATGTGTATTAAAGAATTATGAAATAATACTTTATATATGTTTTAAATTTTGAACAAAATTAAAAAAAAAAAAACGTGATTTATAACGCGAAAAATTTATTTACACACCAAAAGTTAATAAATATTACATAAAGTACCATTATTTATTTTATTATCTAAAATGTTTTGTCTTGGTATTCGGTTTATATTTCTGTTTCCACTAAAAATGAATTTTAGTATTTTTTATAATACTATTTGTAGGGAAACTTAATGTTACCTGTGTCACACTATTGTAGAGCTTGCAGTATGAATATTATGTGTATGTTATTTAAATTCACTGGAATAGAGATATTTTATTGTATAGAATCATCAATATAATAAAATATGATGGTTGATATAACACTGTCATTTTCAGTTTTAGTGCCCTTCTCATTCCTTTGAATGAACCCATGTATTATAATATTCAAAAATAACATTCAACAACCCCTTAGCGTAAGTAAAAAACATAAAAAACCGTGTTATAAAGATTGGCATGACATCATCCGTAAAAAACCACAATTAATCTAATGATATTATCTGAAGAAATGGTTCATCCCATTATGCTATCATAATAATGAAAAAACATAGCGCAGTTAGTTTCCAATTCATGAATGTGTTTGCCAAAAACAAAAGGGGAATTATCAATTTTTATGCTAATTTCTTCACTAACAATGAACAACTCATTAAAGCTTTAGAACATTGCAATGTTTTCAACTAAGACTAAAAGCAACGAAAGAACAGTTGTTTTCATATATCTTCTTAATGACCAGGCGCTATTTTCGGCCTATATGGCAATGCGTGAAAC
>BPLR01016314.1:0-67582 GCA_021605095.1 Caerostris extrusa | reverse complement strand
TGAATAGACGTTACTTTGTTTGCCATTAGCATGACAAAGAAAATCTTTATGCAAAATTGATTATAAGACCATAATGTTGTAAGTGTTATTAGACTTTCCAAATTATAACTATTCACCTCATCTTCTTGCTGGAAAATAATCTGTAAAAAGATTTATCTATCACTCAAAAAAAAAAATAATTTTTTAATGTTTAAATTTTTGTCTTTTAAACTTTTTACGTTCAAAAAATGTTAGTTACTCAAGAATTGGTTAAGTCGCTGTCTTTGCAAGAGAGCGACATAAATTTATAAAGAAAGGCTTTTGTTCTCCAGATGTAACCTGTAAGCTCGTCGGAGTAAATGTTGCTGTGAAAGCTTAGTAAAGCATGAGTAAATTAAGTACTTCAAATCGCTTGCTTTCAATGCAGCATGTATTAATGAAAATCAAAACGACACTTATTCGCCTGGCCATCAAAGGAGGTTTTTTTTTTCCCATCAAAAATGATAAAAGAAAATCTTGTGCAAGATTATAAGACCATAATGTTTTTTTTCGGGTGTTATTAGACTTTCCAAATTATAACTATTGAATTCAATTCTATTTTCTGAAAAATAATCTGTGTAAAAAGATTGATCTATCACTCAAAAAAATTATTTTTTAAAATTTAAATTTTCGTGTTAAACTTTTTTTACTGTCAAAAAACAATTTTAGTTACTGTGGATTATTAAGTCGTTGTCTTTTAAGAGACATATGCCCGGTAAATGTAAATTTACCAAGTATATGGTATTTAATTTTTTTTTTCTTTTCTTGGTTGCTGGCACTGTCCTTGACATCTGCGTGAATTTTTAAGTCAAAATATTCAATAGTGTTTGAGTTACGCTTGTTTTGTGAGATGCCTAAAACCGATTCCGGCAATTGAAATGTCTGAATTAATTGAGCAAGAACTTGGTGCTAAATTTTGATTTCGGAAACGTGGAATGCTGCATAAGGCTTTCGGTGAGCATTCCAAACATCGGAAAGAAATGTTTACAACTGGTATAATATAGTTAAAAGAAGGCAGAGAACGCGTTGAAGAAGAACAGCTCCTCTGGTCGACCATTCACCTCAACCGACAAAGCTTACGTCCAAAATTAAAGATTTGGTGCTTGCAAACCGTCGATTTACAATCAGAGACTTTGCTGATGATGTTGGACTTTCTCCAAACCATTTTAAAAGATGTTTTGAGCCTCAAACGCATCAAATCTTGATTGGTACCGAAAACACTGGAACACTGAATACTACACATTGATTCGCGATTCTTTCAGAAAATGAAACCCATATCATTCCAAAACCACCGTATTCTGATTTAATATCGTGCTACTTCGTGGCTTAGGGCTATTTCGTGGCATCGTGTTCGTGGTTTCCTGGGCTACTTTTCGTGACATCATGGCTACTTCCGGCTTGGCCGTTTTTGAGTCGATTAAAGAGACATCTCAAAATCGTTTGAGACAGTTTTAGCATCTCACAAAACTAAGCGTAACTCAAGCACTAATGAATATTTTGACGTAAAATTCACGCAGATGTCAAGGACAGTGACTAAAAAACCTAAAAAGAAAAAAATTGAAGTACCATATATCCGGCAAATTTAAATTGAAAACTGGTCTTTTTTTTTGACACATTAGTAAGCGCTATTAAACTTAGCAAATTATAAGTTAAGACGTTTGCTTAAAAATATTCTGTGCAAAATATTATTGATCTATCACTTAAAAAAAATAATTTTCTAATATTTAAATTCTTTTGTTCTAAAATCGAACTTTCACATTTAAAGGTTCGATTTCAACGTGTTAGGTAAGTCGCCAGTCTTTGCAAGAAAGCGATAATAATTTATAAAGAAAGACTTTCGTTCATCAAACGTAACCTATATGCTCGTCAAAAAGTAAAATGTTGCTGGGAAAGCTTAATGAATCATGAGTTAATTAAGTACTTCAAATTGCTTGTTTCAATGCAGCTTTTGTATTAATGAGGCGACACTTCCTATTCGCCTGGTAATCAAAAATGAGGCGTTTTCCCCATTAGCATGATAAAAGAAAATCTTATGCAAGATTATAAGATCATAATGTTGTAAGTGTTACTAGACTTTCCAAATTATAACTATTAAATTCAATTCTATTTGCTGAAAATAACTTGTGTAAAAAGATTGATCTATCACTCAAAAAATAATTTTCTTTTAATATTTAAATTCTCGTTTAAACTTTTTCATGTTCAAAAATGTTAGTTACCTCAAGAATTGATAAGTCACTGTCTTTGCAAGAGAGCGACAGAAATTTATAAAGAAAGACTTTTTGTTCATCAGACGTAACCTGTAAGCTCGTCTGAATAAAATGTCAGTGTGAAAACTTAGTAAATCATGAGTTAATTAAGCACTTTAAATGGCTTTTTTAATAAAAATCAATCAGACACTGATTCGCCAAGTCATCAGATTGAGATTTTTCAATTCCTACTATTAGTTCACACACTCGCTATATCTTGTCCCAGTTTTTAATCGTTAATAGAATACTTTTTTATTCCTCCACTCAGGTGCAAATATATTTTTGAACTTGCAGTGGATGATACTTGATGTTAATACAGTTTTTCAAATATTAATTCATTAAATAAATTTAATTAATTAATTTTAGTTTTTTTTATTTAAGTTGCATATATACCAATAGATGGCGCCAGATGTAAGACGACAATTTCAACTTTATTTATAAAGGACTTTCTGCAATATAATGAAATAGAATATAGTGAAGTAGGAATTGACTTAATTTTTTTTTTATATTACTTGTTTTCCATTAGCATGATAAAAGAAAATCTTATGCAAAATTGATTATAAGACCATAATGTTGTAAGTGTTTTTAGACTTTCCAAATTATAACTATTCAATTCAATTCTATTTGCTGAAAATGATCTGTGTAAAAAGATTGATCTATCACTCAAAAAAAAATTTTCTTAATATTTAAATTTTCGTCGGTTAAACTTTTTCACGTTCAAAAATGTTAGTTACTCAAGGATTGGTTAAGTCGCTGTCTTTGCAAGAGAGCGATAGAAATTTATAAAGAAACACTTTTCTTTATCTAGGCTTACCTTTACTACTATGCCCACAAAGTAAAACCATTTTCAATTTAAAATTCCTTGGATTTATGAAATTTCATTTTTTTTTCTTTTAGGTTGCTGGCACCATCCTTGACATCTGTGCGATATTGGACATCAAAATATACATTAGTGTTTGAGTTACGCCTGGCTTTGTGAGTCGCTAAAACGGATTCCGGCGATTTTTGAAATGTCTGAATTAATTGAGCAAAGGACTGGCATTCAATTTTCACGTCCAAAATTAAAGATTTGGTCCTTGCAAACCATCGATTTTCAATTAGAGAACTCGCTGATGCTGGAATTTCAAATGGATCGGTCCATTCCATTTTGGGCCCCAAACGTCAAATTTCGATTTGTACCGAAAAACACTGAATGCGTCAGCTCGCACTGCATTGATTCTTCGTTACTTTTACGACAAAATGAAACCCATATCGTTCCACAAAAACATCGTATTCACACCGTACGACTTCCGTCTATTCCTAAAACTCAAAAGACCACTCCGATGACACCATTGTTGAGTTGATTGAGAAGATTCAAACGTGAAGGCCATCCCTGCCTATGACTCTTTTAGCATGCATTGAGGATTGAAAAACAGTGATCTATTGATTGGACTGTACCCGTGAGATTGGGAAAAGTGATTGATCTATCACTTAAAAAAATGTTTTTTCTAAATATTTAAATTTTCGTGTTCCAAATGTTGGTTATTGTGTTGAATAAGTCGCTGACTTCGCAAGAGAGCGACATAAATTTATAAAGAAAGACTTTCGTCCATCAGACGTAACCTATAAGTTCGTCAGGATAAAATGTTGTTGGGAATGCTTAGTAAAGCATGAGTTAATTAAATACTTCAAATCGCGTTTTTCATTTCCTTCTATTATCTCACACTCGTGATATCTATCTTCCTCAAATTTTCAAACGTTAATAAAACACTTTTATTCATCCACTCAAGTTCAAATACATTTTTTTGAACTTGTAGTGGATGACACTCGATGTTAATGCAGATTTTCAAATATTAATTCAGTAATTAAATTTAATTAATTAATTTTAGTTTCTTTAGATTTAAGTTGCATATATCTACCAACAGATGGCGCCAGATAAACTTAAAAAAAAAAAAAAATGAATGAAAATTATTTATAAAGGACTTTTTCCTACATAGTGAAAAAAAGTAGGAATTGACTTAAAATTGTTTTTATATTACTTGTTTCAATGCAACTTGTATTAATGAAATCAATACGACACTGATTCGCTCTGATTTCAGATTGAGATTTTTTTTCCATCAAAATGATAAAAGAAAATCTTATGTAAGATTATAAGCCGCAATGTGATACTACTGTGTCCAAAAAAATAAGACCAGTTTTCCATTTAAATTTCCTGGGTATATGGTATTTAAATTTTTTTTTTTTCTTTTTAGGTTTCAATATTTTTTTTTTAGGTTGTTGGTACTGTCCTCGTAGAGTTGTTGGCATCTGCGTGAAATTTTTACATCAAAATATTCATTAGTGTTTGAGTTACGCTTGTCTTTGTGAGATGCTAAAACTGATTCCGGCGATTTTTGAAATGTCTGAATTAACTGAGCAAGAAATTGCGTTACATTTTGTTTGAGTAAACGTATAGAATGTTACAGAATCCCATCGGTGAGCATTCCAATATCGGAAAGAAATGTTTAAAAGTGTTATAAAAAGTTCAAAAAAGCAGAGAAATGCATTGAAGACGAAGAGCCCTCTGATCGACCATCAACCTCACGTCCAAAAAATTAAAGATTTGGTGCTTGCAAACCGTCGATTTACAATTAGAGACCTTGCTGATGAAAATTCCATTTTAAAAGATGGAAAAATTCCATTTCAAAATTCCATTTTAAAAGATGTTTTGGGCCTCAAACGCGTCAAATCGTGATTGGTACCGAAAACACTGAATTAACCGCTCACACTGCATTGTTTCTTCCTCACTTTTCGCCAAAAATGAAACCCATATCGTCCCACAACCACCGTATTCACCTGATTTAGCATGGTGCTACTTCTTACTATTCCCTAAACTCAAAAGACCACTCCGTGGAGACCGTTTGAATCGATTGAAGAGACATTTCAAAAATCATCTCCCAAAGCTAAGCGTAACTCAAGCACTAATGAATATTTTGACGAAAAATTTCACAGATCTCAAGGACAGTGTCAACAACTAAAAAAAAAAAAATATGAAATTCCATATACCAGGGAAATTTAAGTTGAAAATTGATCTTACATTTTGGACACTAACAAATTATAATTTATTTATTATTATAATTCATTACTGTCAAATTATAATTTTTAACAAATTATAATAATTTGTTAATTATAATTATTAATTAACAAATTTTTATTTATTATAACTAATTTGTTATTAAACTTAACAAATTATAATTTAAGACGTTTGCTGAAAAATATTCTGTGCAAAATATTATTGATCTATCACTTAAAAAAATAATTTTCTTTAATATTTAAATTTTCGGTTCTGCAAACCGAACTTTCACATTTAAAGGTTCGATTTTCAACGTGTTGGATAAGTCGCTGTCTTTGCAAAAGAGCGACACAAATTTATAAATAAAGACGTTTGTTCATTAGAGTAAAATGTTGCTAAGAAAAAGCTTTTAATGACGAATGAGTTATTTTTTTTATTAAAAATTATCAGAACTATTCAAGATAGCAATGTTTCATAAGAATGATTATAAATTTAAAATTTTATATTTAAGTAGTGTACAAAATTTTCTACGTTAGATATTTAATGGGAAGAACTGGCATATGCATAATATTACTTGATCTTTTTTAACAAAAACACATTTGAACGTTTTCCCTTTTTTGAAACATTGAACATTTTTATTTTTGTAAATATTTTTTTTAAATTTTTTTTAAATACAATTTACATTGTCTGCATGAAAGGGAGAGGGAGATAAATTTTCTCTGAATCAATATGATAAATGAGGGCCTGAATGGCCGAGTGGCTAACGTTTGGCGCACGGTACCACAGGTTTCTTGCCTGAGTCCCAGCGGTGCCATGGATGTGTGTAATGGTCCAGAATCCATTTTAAACCGTAGGTCCCGGTCTAATAGGATCGTAGATTGTTGCGGGGGCATTGTTACTCCGCGTGCGTGGCTTATCTTCAAGTTACACACGCTCCCCTGGGTAATGCAAAGTGAGTAACGTCTGTGTAGCGCTTGCCTTTAAGGCATCCAAGACGTCCATGCCTGTTTGCCAGCTGCATTGAAATAAAAAAAAAATATGATAAAAATGATGAGAGATCAATACGACAGTGATTTGCCAGGTCATCAGATTAAGATTTTTTTTTCCATTAGCAAGATAAAAGAAAATATTGTGCAAGATTGTTTATAAGACCACAATGTTGTAAGTGGGAGTAGAATTTTTTGCAAATTATAATTTAAGTTTTCTGAAAACTATTCTGTGTAAAAGTTATTGATCTATCACTAAAAATAATTTTTTTAATATTTAAATTTTGGTGCTGCAAATCGAACCTTCATATTTTAAGGTTCGATTTTTAAAAAGCGCTGAATAGTTTGGTTTATCACTCTACGGTCAACTTATGCACCGTTTAGGCTAAAGAGACCAGGACCTACAGTTTAACATGGATTCTGAACCACTAACAAACATTCATGCCACCGCCAGGATTCGAATCTGAAACCTGTGGTATCAAAGACCAGAGAGCTAGCTAATTGACCATCAAGCCAACGCGCTGGTTAAGTCTGCCATTTCAAAAGAGCGATAGTAATTGATAAAGAAACGATTGTTCATCAGACGTAACCTTTAAGCTGTTCAGAGTAAATGTTGTTGTGATAGCTTAGTGAAGCATGAGTTATTTTTTATCAAAAATTATCAACTATGCAAGCTAGCAATATTTCATAAGAATGGTTATATTTTTTTAAATTTTTATATTTAAGTATTGTAAAAAAATTTTCTACGTTAGATATTTAATGGAAAGAACTGGCCCATGCATCAGACACCACCAGTACCCGAATCTACCTACTATACTACCGGTACTTGACCTTTTCTTACCAAAAACGCGTTTTGCACGTTTTCCCTTTTGAAACATTGAACCTTTTTATATTTGTGTAACCATGTTTTCCTCCTACGCACTGAAAGAGCACCCCCTTCGTTGTTCAGGATAAATGGTCAGTAGGCATCGAGACTCTCACCCGAGAGAGGAAGTACAGCGCAATCGGCGCTGCCGGTGAGAAACTTTTAGTACAGAGCAATCATGCGCTTCTGTTGAGAAACGGTTAGTGTGCAATCTCTCAACCCGACAGGAAATAAATTTAGCACAACGCTGTATAACAGTTTGGCCTATAGACTCTCACCCGGAGAGGTAGTATATTCCTCGGAAACTTAAATGTCTAGTTTTCGGCCTAGAAGTGGAATACTTCCACGAATCTATAATTATATGTCGTTAAATGTGTTAAATATTATATGTGTCTAATTGTATGTGTGGCTGTTGTTTGTGCGTGTATAAATAAAGTGAGTTCTCAAACCTGTGTCTCAAGTCTCAACCCTATCACAACCAGTTACAATCTAGCTGCAAAACCCACAACTCTACATTTGTAAATATTTTTTTTTTTTTAAATACAATGACCTCAATATACAATGTCTGCATAAAGCAGAGATTTTATCTTAACCAATACGATAAATGAAATATAATGCAAGACTCAACGACCACAATGTTGTAAGTATGGACCGATCTTGCAAATTCTAAATTAAAACTTTTGCTGAAAATTATTCTGTATAAAACATTACTGATATATCATTTTTTTTTTTTCCAATGCAGCTGGCAAACATTTAGACAGCTTGGCACAGACGTACTCATTTTTGCATTACCCAGGGGGAGCGTGTAACTTAAAGATAAGCCACGGACGCGGAGTAACAACACATCCGAAACGCTCTACGATCCTATTAGATCGGGGATTTATGGTTTAAAGGGAATTCCGAACCACTACAAACATCCATGGCACAGCCGGGACACGAACCCGAAACCTGTGGTACCGAGTGCCAGAGCGCTAGCCACTCGGTCATTCAGGCCCACTGATATATCATTCAAAACATTATTTTATTAATATCTTAAATTTCATGCTTCAAATTGTGAATTTTAAGGTGTTGTTGGATTTGTAAATTTGTGTTGTACATAATCTGTAGTTTGTAAACTCGCCACAGTAAAATTTTCCAGGAACAGGGTAAAAATAGGATGAACTTTTTTTATCAATGAATATTACAGTTATGATAACCCTCTTATTTAACTTAATACTGGTAGATATAACTTAATACTAATAGTAACTTAATTTAATACTAATATCAGTATAACTTAATACTACTTGATTAACTTAATACTGATATATTTGATAAGTATTTTGCTAGAGCATTTGCTTGCTCATTAAGCGCTCTGACCCTCGGTGATACAGGTTTCGGTTTTGAGTCCCTGCAGGGACCATGAATGTTTGTAGTGATTTGGAATCCACTTTAAACCGTATGTCCCTGACTAATATGACTGTAGATCGTTGGCCATAGAGCTGACAACCCTTCCTCGTAAAAAAAAAAATGATCTCATGTTTCGGAATCTAGCAGATGGTCTTGGCCCACCATGGAGAGCTTTTGAAAAATAATTGCATTGCATTGCAAAAGTTTCATTGAAGAAAAAGAGTTATACATTCCGGTTTTTATATTAAAAAGTCGTGCAAAAGATATTTCTACATTGATTTTAAGCATCTCAAATTTCTGGTCAAATGGCAGACGATCTAGCCTTCTTACCACAGGCGTTAGGTTTGAATTCTGAGGCGCCATAGATGTTTGTTAGTGGTTTGGAATCCCCATTAAACTTTTAGGTCTCGGTCTAATTAGACCGTAGAGCAACAAACCAAATCCATACGATACACAAATGCGGGGTAGATCCCCTAAAAGCCCTCCTGGAAGGCATTGCCTTCCTTTTTCAACGATACGGAACCAAGCTAGACTTCAACCGACGTGTGCTCCATCACAACAGAAGCTGCGACGTTTCCCTCCATCTATGAGTATACTACTCTTTACACTGAGGATTATACCGAACGAGACCAGTTTCACTGAAAAATCTTGCTTTTTAATAAATAATATAGAATTAAGATAAGTCCACTGTTTAATACGTCAGCATTACTGTGCATAACACTTTTGCCGAATGTTAATCGAACGCAGAAGAAATCGATATCAAATAGCTATATTTCAATTTCACTGAAATTAATGAAACATATAATACTCGCCAACTAAAACATTTTATCTCAGCATTATTGCTCAGTTGAAAATTGAAATTTTTTATTACTTATTTATTATTAATATTAAGAAAAAAAAAATTAGTCTTAATCAAAAATTCTCAATTAAAAAAAATTATTTTACACGCGCTTAAGGAATTTACGCAAGTTTAATTTACGCCATTAACAATTCAGAACGGATTACAATCTCGAAAAATAAGCGATATTTGTATCTCTTTGAATTATTATTTTGTAATCCTTTTGTCTTTTATGTATCATTGCATCATAAATATAATGTTATTTAACGATGATATTTTCATATATTTCCACATTTTTCAGTTTTCTATTAAATATTGTAAGAAGACATTTTTTTTCGTTCATCTGTATGATTTTTCTTATAATAAATAAATTATTTATTATAAAATAGTTTAAGAACGATATTTTTTATTTATACTAAACTAATTATATTCTGTTAAACTAAGTACCTCTAAATGATAAATTAATACAATGTCCTATTTTAACTAACTTTCAAAATTCCGTGGAAAACTCATCTCCTACTATTAAAATTTATCTCATATGATTAAGTATTGGGTGGATCAATCTGAAAGGTTTGTCTACTTTACTATGTAAAACCGCAGCTAGTAATTTTCCGGGCCAATAATTTCAATTTGTAAGTGATTTATAATTGCATATAAGTTTGTGTAGTGCGTTGAATTTTGCCAGAATAATAATTACTTTCCTTATATATAAAGGATGCAGATAGTTTACTGGGAGACAATATTTCAAATTTTTGGAGCAATTTTCTATTACTTCACATTTTAAAGAATGCAATTTTTATATTTCTTTAAATTACCTGAGCTAAATTGATTACAAGAAGTAATTTTTCAGATAACTAATTGAAATTTGTAAGCACAATTTATAATTTTAAGATTATTTATTATGTTGATTTTTGTGGTTTAGCTACTGCTCTTATATAAGGATGTAGGCAGAGAATAATGTTAATATTTTTTTTTGAATAATTATAATTTATAATATTTATAACATTTAAATTGTCTAAAAAAATAGTAAAGAAGATAAAAAAAGAATAAAGGAGATAAAATAATAATAAATAAATAGAATAATAAAGAAGATAAAAACGAAGATAATTTAATTTTTCTATACAAATTTCATTTTTAAATTATTAAAAAGTAATTAATTGGTTAATTAGTTAATCGATTAATTTTTTGTAAATTATTAAGTAAATTTGTACTGGAAAAACAAAAATAATTAAGTTTCAGTGCATTGTAAGTATATTCATACATTTTTAATTAGTTCCTTAACGTATTTATTAAAATATTTTAACTAACTCTTTAATTAAATTGGTAGAAAATTAAATTAAGGAAATTAAGGTCTCTAAAATTTTATTTTGTTTCTAATATAATTTAATTACCTGAAAAATATAAAATATATAATATAATAATACTATTAATAAATAATATAAAATACTTAAATACTTAATATAATTATAACAATATGAATAAAATAAAATAAAAATAAATATAAAATAAAAATATAACATAATACAGGGTGATGTTAACTAAAGTCCCACTTTCATAATGTTGTAAAAACAACTACTGATCACCATAAGTTCACATTTGAACTGAAGATACGTGAAGAAGCGGGATACTGTATGGCATCAAAAAGTCCCACCGATTTTCCCCATCCAATTTTGTATGAGTTTCACGTGGTGGAAGGGCTTTCTACTAACAATGTCACAACTGTTGAATGACTTGGAAGTCATTTTTCCGTCAAAAATCAAAACAATCAGGCACATTAAACATTACAGTTGGTTTAATGTGCAACTCATACCAAATACGTTGTCATTTCGATTCAGAATATCCCTGACAGCCGAATTCACTTTCTTTATGCAGCTTACAACGTCATCTATTAATTCACTTTGAAACTTTTTCTTTGATGTCGTACCGTATATGAAACAAATATATTTAAAATTTTATTTTCTATATAATATAAATTAATTACCTGAATAAACAAATATAAAAATATATAATATAATACTAACAATAACAAATTTCTATAATAATAAATAATATAAAATACTAAAAAAAAATGTATTAAATACACAAAAATATAATAATAATAACAATAACAATATAAATTATAATAATATAACATAATATACTTAAAAACATTTAATAATTTAAAAACTAAATTTAACATTTTATAATTTTTCAATGATACAACGTAACAAAAAATGCAATACCAGTAATTCTTGGTTAAATATTTTCCAAATTAAATCTTTTCCTATAATAATAAATAATATAAAATACTAAAAAAAAAAAAAAATATATTAAATACGCAAAATATAATAATAATAACAATAACAATATAAATTATAATAATATAACATAATATACTTAAAAACATTTAATAATTTAAAAACTAAATTTAACATTTTATAATTTTCAATGATACAACGTAACAAAAATGCAATACCAGTAATTCTTGGTTAAATATTTTCCAAATTAAATCTTTTCCTTTTGAAAACTTTGAAATCGAATACACATTTTATAATGAATTATTTTCTAAGTACTACATTGTAAAAAAAAAAAAATTATAAAATCACCAGCAATCATAAATAAAAAGAAGCACAGAATTCATTATTTTAACAGATACGATAATAATAATAAAAAAAAAAGAACATACAAATCTTGAATTAATTCAGTTTACAGTAACATATCGGAAAGCAATATCTTCATGACATTAAATGCTCATTTTTAAAAAAAAGTTTTTATTTATCTTTTTATGATAGAATTTGCAGTGCTGCAAATTACATTTTTGCTCGGAAGAGTTTAGAGGTTTAGAAAATATCGAATAATAGAAGAAGGAGTAATGAGAATTTAATCGTCTGCATTTTATATCGTATTTGTCTGTGATAGCCGTTCTTCCGCCATATTTGTTTTTCCATTTTGTGAAATATTTTAGAGGTTTTATTTTGAAATTATTTGTTTAATCTTTTAGTTTTTAAACTTTTTATATCTTATCAAGGAATGCATTAAAAAAGAAGCTTAAAATATGCTGCTACAGTATTTTTATAATATTATCCAACGAATTTTTAAGTAATTCTTTTTTAAGAATGTTTAATATTATGCACTGTGCTGGCAACACTACATAAATAAATTTCTGTGATGTAATACAATTCAATTATGTAAAATATTGTTGTAACACTAAACTAATATAATATTGTATGGTTTAATTACACAAAGTGCTTAATTTATTTATATATTTAAGTGTTAATGTTTTCTTTTGTTATTTGGAAATATTGAATAATTTTAAAGTAATTCTTTTTAAAGAATGCTTAGTATTATGCACTGTTTTGGGAACACGATATTGTAAATCCTTTTGATGTATTAAAAGTCAATTATGTAAGAAATTGATGTAACACTAGACAAATAAAATACACGGTTACAAATCTATATTTTTATAAAATATATTTAATAATTATTTTTAATTAAATCAAATTGAATGAGTTCAATATTATCTAAATTTTTTTTGTGTTTAATGAGTTATTATTTTTAATAATGTGTTCCGGAAAAAATAGCATTTTTAAGCAAATTTTATTTTTAAATATCCTTATTTATAAAAACTATTAAGATTGGATTTAAAAACCTACTATCAATTTTTAAATAAATTATATAATGAAACTTACATATCACAGAACCATTCATTTAATATGATTTATGAGTCAGTTTAATCATATTTGTTCACCAATTTAACAACAACAGCAAAATGCAATTTCGCGTAAAACATAAATTATATAAGCAAACTACAGGCGTTATTTTTCATATGCTTTACACTTCTTCTGCATTATCCCATTTGCTCTTCAATGTCCCCAAAGAGACATAAACAATTAAATTCATTTGTCACATAAAATTGTTCTTCACATAATATTTAGACTTCAAGTTTTTAAAACGGTTTTTCATTCCCTGGGGAGATCTAAATGATTTAAAGAAGAAAAACTCGTTGAAATACATGAATTCATTTTAAGCCATCACTTTTAAAAAGCAGATATAATATTTTCTATACACAAAGTTATTAGTTTTAAGTGACGAAATAACAACAAAACACTTTTGAGTGCCAAAATTGATATAAATTACCCCTTTTGTCCTAAAAAGAGAAACAGAAATGTTCATTAACTGTATGAATATAATTGTTTGGGTCGCTTGAGGGAAGGAAAAAAAAAAAAGCCCCACCATGCCGCGAAACTTCTAAAGGAAAACTAACAGTTTTTTATTTTTAATAATAATGCGTTTGTTAGTACGACAAACAAAGTAATTACAGACATCCCAATTTAATGAAACAGTTGCTGATTTTTATTTTACTTTTTATCGTTTTTGATACAATCTGTAGGTAATATTTCCGACGAACTTAATTAACGAAGACTAAGAAAACATAATTAGAAGAATGGCATCGGAAAATACTTCAAGTATAATTAATAAAACCCGAAAGAAATATTGACACAAACGTTAAGTATCTGCTTCAAGGTGATTTACTAATTATTTATCAAAGTTATATTATTTCAAAATTCAAGAGCTTTCTATAGTTTATAAGTTTCTATATATTAAAAAAAGTCATAAACTATATCTTTTAATCAACTATTTTAATTACATCTTCCTTTTATTTATCGAGCAATTACTTATTTTAATAATTGTGGATAAACGCAACATTTTGTTTTAATCATCGAGTTGGAATGTCAATTTTACATTTTTTATTTCATCATTTTATTTATATGAGAAATATTAAAAATATAGGAAAGGTTTCCACAAATTATAAATAAAATTCATTAATTTTTCTAGATATTTTAAACAATGAAAATATTTAGGCGTTTTGGTTTGTCACTCTACGGTCATTTTGCACACTTTGGCCTTTGGACCGCTAATTGAGGTTTCGAACCAGCAACAAAATTCAGACACCGCCAGGATTCGAACCTAAAGCTCCGATGTTTGGTCCAGCATGGCTAAATTTGGCCATTATGCCACAAAACCCAAACCAACCAATCAAATCTGATGCCTGTGGTACCAAAGGCCAGTGCGCTAGCGAATGGGCCATCAGACCGCTGCTAGTGCTTAGGAGGAAGCACGGTTACAAATCGATATTTTTATAAAATTATGTTTTAATAATTATTTTTAATTAAATCAAATTGAATAAGTTTGAAATTAATTTAAATTTTTGTGTTTAAGGAGTGATTTGTTTAATAATATCTTAACGTGGATTTATAGCATCTTAGCATATTTTAAAAAACACGGGATTGATAGCATCTTAACATAGCATTTCAAAACATAGGATTTATAACATCTTAACATATAATTTAAAAACATAGGATTTATAACATCTTAACATATAATTTAAAACATAGGTTTATAACATCTTAACATAGGATTTAAAAATCAACTGTGATTCTTCAAATTTTATAATGAAACTTACATACCAGAGAACCATTCATTTAAAATGATTAATGAATTAGTTCAATCATTTTGTTCACCCAAATTAAGAACAAAAAAAAATGTAATTTTGCGTAAAACATAAATCATATAAACAAACTACAGACGCCATTTTTCATATGCCTTAAACTTCTTCCGCATTATCCCATTTGCTCTTCAATGTCCCCAAAGAGACATAAATAATTAAATTCATTTGTCACATAAAATTGCGCTTCACATAATACTTAAACTTGAAGTTTTTAAAACGTTTTTTTCATTCCTTGGGAGATCTAAATGATTCAAAGAGGAAAAACTCGTTGAAATGCACGGATTCATTTTAAGCCATCACTTTTAAAAGCAGATATAATATTTTCTATACACAAAGTTATTAGTTTTAAGTGACGAAATAACAACAAAACACTTTTGAGTGCCAAAATTGATATAAATTACCCCTTTTGTCTTAAAAAGAGAAACAGAAATGTTCATTAACTGTATGAATATAATTGTTTGGGTCGCTTGAGGAAGGAAAAAAAAAACCCACCATGCCGGGAAACTTCTAAAGGAAAACTTGTCTGTTTTTTATTTTTAATAATAATGCGTTTGTTAGTAAGACAAACAAAGTAATTACAGACATCCCAATTTAATGAAACAGTTGCTGATTTTTTTTCCTTTTTATCGCTTTTTGATACAATCCGTCGGTAATATTTCCGACGAACTTAATTAACGAAGACTAAGAAAAACATAATTAGAAGAATGGCATCGGAAAATACTTCAAGTACAATTAATAAACCCGAAAGAAATATTGACACAAGTTAAGTATCTGCTTCTAGGTGCTTTACTAATTATTTATCAAAGTTCTGTTATTTCAAAATTCAAGAGGGTTCTAAGGTTTATAATTTCCTATATACTAAAAAAAAAGTCATAAACTATATCTTTTAATCACCTTTTAATTACATCTTTCTTTTATTTATGAGTAATTAGTTATCTTAATAATTGTGGATGAAAGCAACATTTTATTTTAATCATCGAGTTGGAATGTCTGTTTTACATTTTTTATTTCATCATTTTATTTATATGGGGAAATATTAAAAAATTGTAGGAAAGGTGTCGACAAATTATAAATAAAAGTTATTAATATTTCTAGATATTTCAAACAATGAAAACATTTAGGGCATTTTGTTTGTCGCTCTACGGTCATTTTGTACACACTTTGGGCTAATTATTTTTCGAACCACCAACAAAATCCAGCCCACCGCCATGATTTGAATCTAAAGTTCCGTTGTTTGGTGCAGCATTGCCGAATCTGGTCATTGTACCACAAAACTCAAACCAACCAATCAAATCTGAAGCCTGTGGTTCCGAATGCCAGAGCGGTAGCCTATTGGCCATCAGACAACTACCAATGCTTAGGAGGAAGCACGGTCACAAATCTATATTTTCATAAAATTATCTTTAATAATTTTTTTCAATTAAATCAAATTGAATAATTGGAATATTTTTAAAGTTTATGAGTTAAATGAGTGAGTTTTTTTTTTTAATAATATGATCTAGAAAATACTGTGGACAATATTTTTCAAGTATATTTCAGCGTTAAATAACCTGAGGATTTTATATCCTACCGTAACACAGGATTTAAAAGCATAACATTTATAACATTTATAACACTAGAATTTAAAAACATAGGATTTATAACATCTTAACACATGATTTAGAAACACAAGGTTTATAATATCTTAACATAGAATTTAAAAACCTAATGTCACTCATAATCAAATTTTATAATAAACTCACGTATCATAGAACCCTTCATTTAATATGTTAGTTTAATTCCATTTGTTCAACCAATTTCACAAAGAAAAAGAATGCAACTTTGCCTAAAGCATAAATTATATAAACAAACTACAAATTCTATTTTTCATATGCTTTTCACTTCTTCCGCATTATCCCATTTGCTCTTCAATGTCCCCAAAGACAGGCATAAATAATTAAATTCATTTGTCACATAAAATTGCGCTTCACATAACGCTTAGACTTGAAGTTTTTAAAACGGTTTTTTTCATTCCCTGGAGAGATCTAAATGATTTAAGGAAGAAAAACTCGTTGAAATGCACGGATCCTTTTAAGCCATGACTTTTAAAAGCAGATGTAATATTTTCTATGCACGAAGTTATTAGGTTTAAGTGACGAAATAACAACAAAACACTTTTGAGTGCCAAAAATCGATATAAATTACCCCTTTTATCTTAAAAGAGAAACATAAATGTTCATTAACTGTATGAATATAATTGATTGGGTAGCTTGAGGGTAGGGAAAAAAATCCACCATGCCGCGAAACTTCTAAAGGAAAACTTGTCTGTTTTTTTTATTTTTAATAATAATGTGTTTGCTAGTAAGACAAACAAAGTAATTACAGACATCCAATTTAATGAAACAGTTGTTGGATTTTTATTTCACTTTTTATTGTTTTTTTGATATAATCTGTAGGTAATATTTCCGATGAACTTAATTAACGAAGACTAAGAAAACATAATTAGAGAATGGCATCGGAAAATACTTCAAGTGCAATTAATAAACCCGAAAGAAATATTGACACAGAAGTTAAGTATTGGCTCCTAATTATTTATCAAAGTTCTATTGTTTCAAAATTTAAGAGGTTATAGTTTCTATATTTAAAAAATAAGTCTTAAACTACAAATTTTAATCACCTATTTTAATTACACCTTCCTTTTATTTATGAGTAATTAGTTATTTTAATAATTGGGGATAAAAGCAACATTTTGTTTTCATCATCGAGTTGGAATGTCTGTTTTACATTTTTTATTTCATCATTACATTTGCATGAGAAAATATTAAAAATATAGGGAAGGTTTCCACAAATTATAAATTAAAGTTATTAATTTTTCTAGATATTTCAAACAATGAAAATATTTAGGACATTTTGTTTGTCGCTCTACGGCCATTTTTGTACACACTTTGATGACCAACAAATTCGAACCCCAACAAAAATCCAGGCCACCGCCAGGATTTGAATCTAAAGTTCCGTTGTTTGGTGCAGCATGGCCGAATCTGGTTATTGTACCACAAAACTCAAACCAACCAATCAAATCTGAAGCCTGTGGTACCGAATGCCAGAGCGGTAGCCTATTGGCCATCAGACAACTACCAATGCTTAGAGGAAGCACGGTCACAAATCTATATTTTCATAAAATTATCTTTTAATAATAATGATTTTCAATAATTATTAAATCAAATTGAATAAGCTCAATATTACGTACAATTTTCGTGTATTAATGAAGTTTTTTAATAATTTGATCTGGAAAAAGGAGACAATATTTTTTAAGCATATTTTATTTTTAAATATCCTAATGTTTTAATAAGCTATGTTAACACAGGATTTATAACATCTTAGCCTAGGGATTTAAAAACAAAGGATTTATAAAATCTTAACATAGTATTTAAGAACATATAGGATTTATAACATCTTAATATAGGATTTATTAACATCTTAACATAGGATTAAAAAAAATAGGATTTATAACATCTTAACATAGAATTTAAAAACCACTGTTACTCTTAACACATTTATTTTATAACATCTTTATTTATTATAGTCTCATACACATTTACTGTCACTCATAAATTTTATAATGAAACTTATATATCCCCCACCCAATCATTTTAATATGATTCATGACTTAGTTTAATCATATTTGTTCACCTAATTTAACAACAACAACAACATGAAGAATATAATTTGGAGTAAAACATAAATCATATAAACAAACTACAAACGCTATTTTTCATATGCTTTACACATCTTCCGCATTATCCCATTTGCTCTTCAATGTCCCCAAAGACACATAAATAATTAAATTCATTTGTCACATAAAATTGCATTTCACATAATACTCATACTTAAGTTTTTAAAACGGTTTTTTTCATTCCCTGGGGAGATCTAAACGATTTAAAGAAGAAAAACTCGTTGAAATACACGAATTAATTTTAAGCCATCACTTTTAAAAAGCAGATATAATATTTTCTATGCACAAAGTTATTAGTTTTAAGTGACGAAATAAAGCAAAACGCTTTTGAGCGGCAAAAATCAATATAAATTACCCCTTTCATCCTAAAAGAGAAACAGAAATGTTCATTAACTGTATGAATATAATTGTTTGGTCGCTTTAGGTAGGACAAAAAACTCAACCATGCCGCGAAACTTCTAGAGGAAAACTTATCTGTTTTTTTTTTTTTTATTTTTAATAATAATGTGTTTGTTAATAAGACAAACAAAGTAATTACAGATATCCCAATTTAATGAAACAGTTACTGATTTTTTATTATTTTAATTGTTTTTTTATACAATCCGAAGGTAATATTCCCGATAAACTTAATTAACAGAGGCTAAGAAAACATAATTAGAAGAATGGCATTGGAAAATACTTCAAGTACAATTAATAAACCTGAAAGAAATATTGACTCAGAAGTTAAGTATGTGCTTCCAGGTGCTTTTTAATTATTTATCAAAGTTCTATTGCTTCAAAATGTAACAGTTTCTATAGTTTATAAGTTTCTATATGTTAAAAAATAAGTCATAAACCAAAAATTTTAATCACCTCTTTTAATTAGATTTTTTTCTTTATTTATGAATAATTAGTTATTTTTAATAATTGCGAATAAAAGCAACATTTTGTTTCAATCATCGAGTTAGAATATATACTTTAAATTTTTTTATTTCATAATTGCAATAGTATGAGGAAATATTTAGGATTGTAATTGGGTGTGGTTGGGTGAAACTTGAGATGCAGGTTTGAGAACTCGCGGCTTTATTTGCACACGCAGAAACCACACATACTTAAGAATTAGAGACGTACAATATTTACTACATTTAAAAACATATAATTATAGATTCGTGGAATAATTCACTTCTAAGCCGAAAACCCGCCACTCAGCTACGCGCGGTATGCGCGTAATATATCTCCTCTTCGGATGAACGTCTGTAGGCCAAATAATGCACAAGGCCGTGCAAAATATGTTTCCTTTCGAGATGACAGATTACAAACTAAACGTTTCACAGAGGCAGAGCAGGTTGCGCTGTACTTCCTCTTGAATGAGAGTCTCGAAGCCTACTGACAACTTCTCGCCTAAACGCCACATGGGGCGCTCTTGCCAGTGTAGAGGAATCACGGTTTCAAGTCTCTATTTTTATAAAAAGTATCTTTAATAATTATTTTTTACTTAAATCAAATTGAATAAGTTCAATATAATTTAAAATTTTTATGTTTAATGAGTGATTTTTTAATAATGTTATCTGAAAAGAGGCATGGACCATATATTTTAAGAAAATTTTACTTTTACATTTCCTTTTATAACTATCTATTATTTTAGGATTCAAATACCTACTGTCCCAAAAAAAATTTTATAATGAAACTTTCCTATCACAAAACCATTCATTTAATATAATTTATGAGTTAGTTTAATCATATTTTTCAGAAAATTTACCAACAACAAAAAAAAAGAACAATTTGTAAAACGTAAATCATATAAAGAAACTACAAACGTTATTTTTCATATGCTCTACACTTCTTCCGCATTATCCTATTTGCTCTTCAATGTCCCCAAAGAGACATAAATAATTAAATTCATTTGTCACATAAAATTGCACTTCACATAATACTTAGACTTACAGTTTTTAAAACAGTTTTTTTATTCCCTGGGGTGATCTAAATTATGTAAAGAAGTAAAAACTCGTTGAAATACGCAAATTCATTTTAAGCCATCACTTTTAAAAGCAGATATAATATTTTCTATACACAAAGTTATTAGTTTTAAGTGACGAAATAACAACAAAACACTTTTGCGCGCCAAAATCAATATACATCACCCCTTTTATCCTAAAAAGAGAAACAGAAATGTTCATTAACTGTATGAATATAATTGTTTGGGTCGCTGGAGGGTTGGAAAAAAAAAACCACCATGCCGCGAAACTTCTAGAGGAAAACTTATCTGTTTTTTTTATTTTTAATAATAATGTGTTTGTTAATAAGACAAACAAAGTAATTACAGATATCCCAATTTAATGAAACAGTTACTGATTTTTTATTATTTTTATTGTTTTTTTTTTTTATACAATCCGTAGGTAATATTCCCGACGAACTTAATTAACAGAGACTAAGAAAACATAATTAGATGAATGGCATCGAAAAATACTTCAAGTACAATTAATAAACCTGAAAGAAATATTCACACAGAAGTCAAAGTATCTGCTTCTAATTATTTATCAAAGTTCTATTGTGTCAAAATTTAAGAGTTTTCTATAGTTTATAAGTTTCTACATATTAAAAAATAAATCATAAACTGCAAGTTTTAATCACCTCTTTTAATTATACCTTTCTTTTATTTATGAGTAATTAGTTATTTTCATAATCGTAATTAAAAGCAACATTTTGTTTTATTCATCAAATTGGAATGCCTGTTTTACATTTTTTATTTCATTTTCATATTTATATGAGGAAATTCTAAAACTATAAGAAATGTTTCCACAAATTATAAATAAAAGTTATTATTTTTTATAGATTTTTCAAACAATGAAAATATTTAGGCGATTTGTTTTGTCGCTCTACGGTCATTTTGTGCACACTTTGGGTTAATTAGACTGGGACCTACTGCTAAAGATGGTTTTGAACCACCAACAAATATCCATGTCACCGCCAGAATTCGTACCTAAAGCTACGTTGTTTGGAGCAGCATGGCCAAATCTGGCCATTGGTCCACAAAATCCAAACTAACCAATTAAATCTTTAGCCTGTGGTATCAATTGCCAGATCTCTAGCCAATTGGCCATCAGACAGCGGTGAATACTTTGGAGGAAACACGGTTACAAATCTATATTTTTATAAAATTAACTTTAATAACTATTTTTAATTATAATTGAATAAGTTCAATATTATTTAAAATTTTTGTGTTTAATGAGTAATTTTTTTTATAATCAGCTCTGGCAAAAGGGGAGGACATTATTTTTTAAGCAGATTTTTATTTTTAAATATTCTAATGTTTTTATATTCTATGATTTAAAAACTCTTAACATAGGATTTATAACATTTTTAACATAGGATTTAAAACCATAGATTTATAACATCTTAACTTGTTATTTAAAAACATAGGATTTATAACATCTTAACTTGGGATTTATAGACATAGGGATTTATAACATTTTAACTTGGGATTTAAAAACATTTTAGGATTTATAACATCTTAACTTGGGATTTAAAGACATAGGATTTATAACATCTTAACATAGGATGTATAACATCTTAATATATGATTTAAAAACATAGGATTTATAACATTTTATATAATATATGATTTAAAAACATAGGATTTATAACTTCTTAATATATGATTTAAAAATATAGGATGTATAACATCTTAATATATGATTTAAAATATAGGATTTATAACATCTTAACATTGAATTTAAAATCCTACTGTCACCAAAAACAAATTTTATAATGAAACTTACATATCACAGAACCATTCATTTAATATGATTCATGATTTAGTTTAATCATATTTGTTCAACCAATTTAACAACAACAACAACAAAATGCATTATAAAAACACAAATTATATAAACAAAATACAAACGTCATATTTCATATGCTAAACACTTCTTCCGCCTTATCATATTTGCTCTTCAATGTCCCCAAAAGAGACATAAATAATTAAATTCCTTTGTCACACAAAAATTGTGCTTCACATAATACTCATACTTATGTTTTTAAAACGTTTTTTTCATTCCCTATCTAGAGATCTAAATTATTTAAAGAAAAAAACTCGTTGAAATACAGGAATTCATTTTAAGCCATCACTTTTAAAAGCAGATATAATATTTTCTATAAACAAAGTTATTAGTTTTAAGACGAAATAAAACAAAACCCTTTTGCCCGTCGAAATCAATACAAATTACCCCTTTATCCTAAAAAGAGAAACAGAAATGTTCATTAACTGTATGAATATAATTGTTTGGGTCGCTTGACGGTAGGAAAAAAAAAAAGTCCACCATGCCGCAAAACTACTAAAGGAAAACTTGTCTGTTTTTTTTTTTTTAATAATAATGTGTTTGTTAGTATGAAAAACAAAGTAATTACAGACATCCCAATTTAATGAAACTGTTGCTGTTTTTTTTTTTTTATTATTTTTTTTTTGATACAATCCATAGTTTATATTTCTTACGAACGTAATTAACGAAGACTAAGAAAACATAATGAGAAGAATGGCATCGGAAAATACTTCAAGTACAATTAATAAACCTGAAAGAAATATTGACACAGAAGTCAAGTATCTGTCTTCTAATTATTTATCAAAATTCTATTGTTTCAAAATTTAAGAGTTTTCTATAGTTTATAAGTTTCTATATTTTAAAAATAAGTCCTAAACTACAACTTTTAATCACCTCTTGCACTTACACCTTTCTGTTGTTTATGAATAATTAGTTATTTTAATAATTAGGAATAAAAGCATCATTTATTTTAATCATCAAGTTCGAATGTCTACTTTACATGTTTTTATTTCATCATTATTTTAACTTCTCGGCCTACAAGTAGACCTGTAATGTCTTCAAGGAGAATGTCACTATTAGTTTCATATGAACACTTTAATTTTTATTTAAAAGCATTATATATATATTTATATACAAAACTCTAATTATTACAAATTATTATTTCCAAAAAAAAAAATGATAAATAAAGAATTAAATTTGATTCGCAAAATACAGTTCACTCAAGGACGGGTTTTTCAAAGTTCTCGAATCTACGAGGAATCTATTTGCTTGGTCTGCGACAGACCTTAATTATGGTGGCACATGGCGTGATTCACGAAACCACAATGAGCTCATTTTGAAAACAGGCCGAAACTCTAGCCTATTCAGTCACTTCAGAGATAGAATTAAAAAAAACAATATTTCTTTTCGAGGTCGTTTGCAGAAATCTCTTTTATTCTCCAAAAAACTTCCCTTTAAGAAAATCCGAAGGGGCGGGGTCAGCTTCCATTATTTCTCAGTCCATGGTCTATAACCAAACACGATGCAGCAACTCATGATGTAGTCCATATTTTATCTGTAATTATTTCGACCCGTGAAGGCCGCACAGACAATTTCTAATTTCATGAGGTCTCATTATCCATGGCACTGAATATTTCCTCTCAGAATTGAGTGACAGGTTGTTCTCATTAGTGCAAAACACTAATTGTACGTAATATAGCTACCCACAACACTGCATATCTGCTGTCAAATTTGAGCGATAAGTTGTTATTATATACTTGTTAAAGAATATACACTCTTCTCTCCTGGGAACGGAATGCACAACTTCCCGAGGAAAAAAAAATTCTACTTTGTATTTGTAAGAGGAAATATTTAAAATATAGGGAAGGTTTCAACAAATTTTAAATGAAATTTACTATACATCTAAATATTTCAAAAAGAATGATAATATGTAGGCGAAGTATCTGGAAAACTACATATATATTTGAGACATGATGAAAATAATTGAAACATTCTTACATTATTTAAATCATATTGAAAACTAGTAGATATAACCGGGTGTTGTTAAGCTACAGGAATTAAAACATTTTTAATTTAAATAAACATGAAAAAATAAAAATATTAAAAAAAATTTGTTTTATCAAATCTTTATAAAAAAAAACGTTGGTAAACATTGTAATAAAAATGAACTGGAATTATTTTCATATGGAATTGAGAATAGACGAATGTAAAGAGCAAACATTTAAAAAAAAATTTTAAAGAGCGAACATTAAAACATTTATTATTTTATTTAACATAAAATTAATTTAAAAATAATTTTGATGGCGATATCAACGAATATAATAACAATAAAAAATAAAAACAATAAAGCAAGCGATGACACCCTAGAAGCGAAGTATAACAACGGTACCAATTCCTGAAAGAGCTTTGACGCCATATTCCAAAATCTATTGAGTACATTTGTACGTTAACAAAGAGATTTATTTAACTTCCTTTTAATCTTAAAATATTTTTGTTACTAAAATAATATTCATTAAATGAAACTATTTCTGTGTATTTAAAGTAAATATTGAAATTACTTTTTGTTATGTTCCGTAAATTAATTTAAGCCAAATTGTTTAATCTTGAATTTTTTTCTCTTTAGAAGTAGAGGTAATGTAAAATTTTTCGTGCCTTATCTAACGAAATTCATCGGAAAATTTATATATATATAAATAAATATTATATATTAAAACATATTATTTTATTTAAAATAGTAGTAGTTGTTTAAATACTTCCTAATTAAAGAAAAAAAAATATACTGTACTTTTATCAACAATTAATAAACTAGAATATACATTACGATGTACATAATGAAATAATAATACACTATTTAGATAATATTTAAAAATAGAGAATAATATATGAATTATGATTATCGTTGAAAGGATATTTAAAGGATGCATAAACTATGTTCCATAAAAGCATTTTTTTAATAAAAGATAAATAGTTATTTAAACGATAAAATTTGTTATTTCTGGATTTTTACATAAACGTTTTCTATATAACAGATATCACATCACATAAAATTGTATAGTTAAAGACATTAATTTTTGCCATAACTTCATAAATATTTGGATATGGAATTTAAAATATATATAAATCTAATAAAAATATTATCTTATCTATCAGTTATTCAAATAAATACTAAATTCATAAGTTCAAATATTAATATATTTAATAAATTGCATTAACTAGATAAATATTTTTATTTGAATTTGAAAATATCCATAAGTCTTATTCAAGTCAATTTATTAATATTTTAATAAATTGTCATAACTACAGAAATATTTGGATTTGGACTTTAAAATCTATTTAAGTCTAATAAAAATATTATCTTATCTATTAGTCTTTCAAATAAATACAAATATTAATATTTTTAATAAATAGGCAAAACTAGATAAAATAGTTCTATTTGGATTTTTAAAATATATTTAAGTCTAATAAAATTATTATCTTATGCACCAATCATTCAAATAAATAATATATTTATAAGTACAAATATTAATATTTTTAATTGAATTGCTATAATTAGATAAATATTTGGATTTTAAAATACATATATGTTTAATAAAAATAATATCTTACCTACCAGTCATTCAAATAAATACTATTTTATAATTACAAATATTAATATCTTTTATAAAAATTTATTTTTTTGGTTCTAAATACTTGATTGTCGGCTCACATGAAACTAAAAACACATATCGTATGGTGCATTATATTTGTAACCAATCATATAATTATTGTCCTAGAGCATATCATTTTTTAATACTGCTTAAGTACACTTAATTGATTGGTACAACTTTATCTAAAAAAAGTAGAATTTCTCAAAGGAATGTATAACTTATAAAAAAATTGTGCATAAAAATGCAACCGTATATTTTATTTATTCACCATCTGAATGTAAATACTTTTAGATACAAACCATTCCAAATCTCAAACAAAAAGAAAAAAAAGAAAAAAAACTGGTGCAAAGGAAGGTTGATATGATGAGAGCCTCACAAAAAAGTGTAATTTTCTATCACAATTAAAGCATAATACCCTTTTAAATTTTTTCTCCCTCCTTTAATGAATGTAAATTGGTCATTACTTATTTTTATACTCAAGCTTCCATCTTGTATATTTTTTTCTTCAGTAGACGAACAAAAAATTAGAGATAAAAAAAAAAAAATCGTTTTCTTTTCAAATCATCCTTTTTCTTTTTTTTTTTTTTTGCAGGCGATCTTTGTTTTGGAACACTTTGCTTAATTTGCCAGCTTATTAAATACGTGCTGATGAGGAAAATTTTTTTTCAAAAAGAATATATTTTTAGCAGTGGAATAAATTCCTATGGGAGATATTTCTCGTCTATGTGTGCTGCAGTGTAGCCTAAGTGAATGTGTAAGTGACGTAGTAGTAATAATGGAACGTCCCATGAGGTTTGGAATTCTTAATTTAATTATTTTTTATGAAAGGTGGAATTCGCTAACGCTGATTGTGTCGCTAATTATCGTAAGTGTCGTAAATGAGGACTCAATAACTTTTGCTACATGCATTAGAAAGATCAAATAAATATGAAGCAGTAAATTTCTTTTTAGAAATTTGGATGTATTGTGTTACTTTAAGTTATGGTGAATGTCTGAAAATGTTATATGTACAACAATTATGCGATAATATTCAAAATGTATTAAAGCTTAATTAAATTATACATATGAAACGACTTTTTATCACTTCCAGTATATGCTATTTTTTTTGTATCACTAATTAATGCAATGCCTTTTATTATAACTCATTAACTTTTTGTTTAATATGTTTAAAAGATTAAATAGATATATAACAATAATTTTCATTTTCGAGGCTTTATAAGTAGAAAATTAATATTATAATAAATTGTCATAACTAGATTAATATTTGGATTTTTAAATGTATAAGTGTAATACAAAATATTATCTTATCTACTAGGGATTCAAATAAATATTATATTTATAGGTACAAATATTAATATTTTTAATAAATTGACATTACTAGATAAATATTTGGATTTGATTTAAAAATATATATAAGTATAATAAAAAAAATATCTTACCTACCAGTTATTCAAATGCAAACTATATAAATAAGTACAAATATTAATATTTTTAATAAATTGTATTTCTTGTTTTACATACTTGATGTTGGCTGATTCACATGAAACAAAAAACACATATTTCAGGGTGCACTATATTTGTAACAAAATCATGTAATTATTGTTCAAGAACATATCATATTTAATAATGCTTAATTACAGTAAACTGATGGGTACAACTTCATCTAAAATAGCATTTATCAAAAAGGAAGTAAATCTTATTAAGAAATATATGTAAAAAAAAATGCATCCGTATATTTTATTTATTCACCATTTGAATGTAAATGCTTTTAGACGCAAACCATTCCAAATCTCAAACAAAAAAGAAAAAAAAAAAAAGAAATGGTGCAAAGGGAACTTTATATGATGAGAGCCTCACAAAAAGTGTAATTTTCTATCACAATTAAAACTTAATACCCTTTTAAATTTTTTCTCCCTCCTTTTATGAATGTAAATTGGGCATTACTTATTTTTTTATACTCGTGCTTACATCTTGTATTTTTTTTTTCTACAGCTACACGAACAAATATTAGAGATAAAAAATTGTTTTCTTTCATCCTTTTTTTTTTTTTTTTTTGCAGACGACCTTTTGTTTTGGAACACTTTGCTTAATTTGCCAGCTTATTAAATACGTGCTGATGAGAATTTTTCTTAAAAAAGAACATTTTTTTTTTTTTTAGCATTGGAATAAATTCCATGGAGATATTTCTCGTCTATGTGTGCAGTTCTGAAGCCTAAAAGAATGTGTAAGTGACGTAGTTGTAGTAATGGAGGGTCCCAAGAGGTTTGGAATTTTTTTATTTTATTTTTATTTCTTGTGAAGGTGGAATTCGTTAATGCTGATTGTGTCGCTAATTATCGTAAGTGTCGTAAATGATGACTCAATAACTTTTGCTACATGCTTTAGAAAGATCAAATAGATATAAAGCAGTAAATTTCTTTTTAGAAATTTGGAATTTTTTCTGTTTTGTCAATCAAGTGTATTTTAAGTTATGTTGAATGCTTGAAAATGTTATAGGCATTGCAGGAATTTAATAATATTCATAATGCTTCAGATTTTAATTAAATTGTATACATGAAACGATTTTTTTTTATCTCTTCAGTATAGGCTAGTTTTTTGTATCGCTAATTACTGCAATGTCGTTAATGATATCTCAATAAGTTTCCTATGTGTATTAGAAAATCAAATAGATATGAAGCAGTAAATTTCGTTTTTGGAAATTTATATATTTTTGTATTTATTTTATCTACCAGTCATTCAAACAAATACTCTATTTATAAATATAAATATTTTTATTTTAATAAATTGCCATAACTAGATAAACATTTGGATTTAGATTTAATATATATATATATATGTATAATAAAAAATATTATAGTATCAACCAGTCATTCAAATAGATATTACAAATATAAATTAGTACAAATCAAATAGAAATTAGTACAAATATTACAATTTTAATTAAATTTTTTTTTATTCGACATACTTGATAGTCTGTCCACATGCAACAAAAGACACATATTTCAGAGTGCATTTTATTTGTAACAAATCATATAATTATTGTTCCAGAACATATCATTTTTAATGCTGCTTAAGTATATTTGATTGATGGGTACAACTTCCTCTAAAAAAATAGCGTTTCTCAAAGCAGGTAAACTTATAAAAAACAAATATGAGCATAAAAAATGCATCCCTACATTTTATTTATTCACCATCTGAATGTAAATACTTTTAGACATAAAGCATTCTAAATCTTAAACAAAAAAAAAAAAAAAAACTTTGTGCAAAGGAAGTTTATATGATGAGAGCTCACAAAAAGTGTAATTTTCTATCACAATTAATGCATAATACCCTTTAAATTTTTCTCCCTCCTTTTTATGAATGTAGATTGGCCATTACTTATTTTTATACTCAAGCTTACATCTTGCATATTTTTTTCACAGCTAGACGAACAAAAATTACAGTAAAAAAAAAAAAAAAAAAAAGAATATTTTCTTTTCATCCCTTTTCTTTTTTTTCTGCAGACGATCTTTTGCTACTTTTTAAAGAAAACAGATACTTTTTGCTTTAAATTTAATTTCTATATAAGTCTAAAAAATATTATCTTATCTACCAGTCATTCAAATAAATACTATTTTTTTATAAGTACAAATATTAATATTTTTAATAAATTGGCCTAACTAGATAAAATATTTGGATAAATTTGGATTTTAAAAATATATAAGTCTAATAAAAATATAATATCTTATCTATATTTACCAGTCAATCGAATAAATACTATAATTACAAAATGCAAAATATTAATATTTTTAAATAATATTGTCATAACTATATAAATATTTGGTCGTAGATTTTTAAATATACACACATTTAATAAAAAATATTATCTTATCTATCAGTTAGTCAAACAAGTACTGTATTTATGAGTACAAATAAATTGTAATTTAAATGAAAATATATTGTTTAATAAATTATATTTTAATAAATTATAATTTTTTGTCCTTTTAAAATACGTGTTTGATAATCAGTTCAAATGAAACAAAAAACACATATTTTAGGGTGCATTATAATTTTAACAAATGATAATATTATTGTTCAAGAACGTATCATATTTAACAATGCTTAAGTACATTTAATTGATGGGTACAACTTATCTGAAAAAAGTAGCATTTCTCAAAGGAAGTAAAGCTTATAAAATATATATATATGTATAAAAAATGCACTCCGTACAATTTATTATTCACCGTCTGAATGTAAATACTTTTTAGACACAAACCATTTCAAATCTTAAAAAAAAAGAAAAAAGAAAAAAAAAATGGTGCAAAGGGAAGTTTATATGATGAGAGGCTCACAAAAAAGTGTAATTTTCTATCACAATTAAAACATAACACCCTTTAAAATTTTTCCCCCTCCTTTTATGAATGTAAATTGGTCATTACTTATTTTTTTTCTACAGCTTGTAAGAACAAAAATAGACGAGTAAAAAAAAAAAAAATGTTTTCTTTTCATCCCATTTCTTTTTGTTTGTTTTTTTGCAGATGATCTTTTGTTTTGGAACACTTTTTTTGCTTAATTTGCCAGCTTATTAAATACGTGCTGATGAGAAATCTTTTTTTTTTTTTTTTTAAATATTTTTTTTCTAGTATTGGAATAAATTCCTATGGGAGATATTCCTCGTCTATGTGTGCTGTTCGCTAGCCTAAAGTGAATGTGTATGAAGCAGTTCTAGTAATGGAAGGTCCCATGAGGTTTGGAATTTATTTAATTTTTTATTTTTTATGAATGGTGGAATTCGTTAACGCTGACTTTGTGTCGCTAATTATCGTAAGTGTCGTAAATGATGACTCAATAACTTTTGCTACATGTATTAGAAAGATCAAATAGATATGAAGCAGTAAATTTCCTTTTTTGAGTTCGGATTTTTTTCTGTTTTGTTAATCAATATTTTTAGGTATGCTGAATATCTGAAAATGTCATATGCGTTGCAGTAATTTAATAACAGTTGGAGGGCATAAGACCTTAATTAAATTGTATATATGAAAACAATTTTTTTTATCTTTTCAGTATAGGCTTTTTTTGTATTGCTAATTAAATATAAAATTAATAACTTTTAAAAACTGTATTAGAAAGATCAACTAAAAAAGCGGTTCGATTTGGATTTTTGGAAATTTATATATTTTATGTAATAAGTCTATTAAAATTTATCTTATCTACCAGTCATTCAAATAAATATTATGTTTAAAAATGCAAATATTAATATTCTTAATAAAATGACATAACTAGATAATTATTTGGATTTGATTTTAAAATATATATAAGTCTAATAAAAATAATATCTTATCTGCCACAAATACAAATAAGTACTGTATTTATAATATACAATTAAATTGTAATTTAAATAATATATATTGTTTAATATATTATATTTTTAATAAATTTTTTTTATTCGACATGCTTGATAGACGGTACATAAAAAAAAAAAAAAATATTTCAGCAGTGAAAAACATTTGTAACAAATCATATAATTATTGTCTTAGAAACAAATCATATTTTAGTATTGCTTAAGTATGTTTAACTGATGGGTACAACTTTATCTAAAAAATATAACATTTCTCAAAGCAAGTAAAACTTATAAAAAGATAAATGTTCATAAAAATGCATCCGTACATTTTATTTATTCACCATCTGAATGTAAATACTTTTAGACATAAAAAGCATTCCAAATCTTAAACAAAAAAAAAAAAAAAAACTTGTGCAAAGGGAAGTTTATATGATGAGAGGCTCAACAAAAAAAAAAAAAGTGTAATTTTCTATCACAATTAAAACATAATACCCTTTAAATTTTTTCTCCCTCCTTTTATGAATGTAAATTGGTCATTACTTATTTTTATGCTCGTTCTCACATCTTGTATTTTTTTTCTACAGCAAGACGAACAAAAATTAGAGTAAAAAAAAAATCGTTTTTTTTCATCCTTTTTCTTTTTTTTTTTTTGCAGACGATCTTTTGTTTTGGAACACTTTGTTTAATTTGCAGCTTATTAAATACGTGCTGATGAGAATTTCTTTTACAAAAAAAAAAAAAAAAAAAAAGAATATTTTTCTAGCATTGGAATAAATTCCTATGGGAGATATTTCTCGTCTATGTAGGCCTGAGTGAATGTGTAAGTGACGTACTTGTAGTAATGGAAGGTCCCATGAGGTTTAGAATTTTTTTTAAATTTTTTTGTGAATGATGGAATTCGCTAACGCTGATTGTGTCGCTAATTATCGTAAAGTTTCGTTAACGATGACTCAATAACTTTTTTGTTACATGTATTAGAAAGATCAAATAGATATGAAGCAGTAAATTTCATTTTTTTACATTTAAATATTTATATTTTTTGTTAATCAAGTGTATTTTTTTATGTTGAATATCTGAAAATGTTGTATGCATTACAGTAATTTAATAATATTCATAATGCATTAGATTTTAATTAAGTTGTATATATGAAACGATTTTTTTATTTCTTCAGTATAGACTGTTTTTGTGTTTGACCGCCAATTAATGTTAACTTACATTATGAAAGATTACATAGGTATATAACAATAATTTTCGTTTTTGAGGCTTTATACAAGTAGTACAAATATTAATATTTTAAATAAATTATCATAAATAAATAAATATTAGGATTTATATTTTAAAATATACATAAGTCTAATAAAAATATTAACTTATCTACCAGTCATTCAAATATATACTATATTTATATCTACGAATATTAATAGTTTTAATTAATTGTATTGTTTTGTTTTACATACTTGATAGTCATTTCACATGAAACAAAAACACATATTTCAGAGTGAATTATATTTGTAACAAAATCATATAATTATTGTCCTAGAATATATCATATTTAATACTGCTTAAATACATTTAATTGATGGGTACAACTTCATCTAAAAAATAGAATTTCTCAAATTAAGTAAAACTTATAAAAAAAAATTGTGCATAAAAAATGCAACCTTATATTTTATTTATTCACCATCTGAATGTAAATACTTTTAGATACAAACCATTTCAAATCTCAAACAAAAGAAAAAGAAAAAACTGGTGCAAAGGGAAGTTGATATGATGAGAGCCTCACAAAAAGTGTAATTTTCTATCACAATTAAAACTTAATACCCTTTTTAAATTTTTTCTCCCTCCTTTTATGAATGTAAATTGGTCATTACTTATTTTTATACTCAAGCTTACATCTTGTATATTTTTTTTTTCTTCAGCCAGACGAACAAAAATTAGAGATAATAAAAATCGTTTTCTTTTCATCCCTTTTTTTTTTTTTTTTTTTTTTTTTTTTTTTGTAGACGATCTTTTTGTTTTGGAACACTTTGCTTAATTTGCCAGCTTATTAAATACGTGCTGATGAGAATTTTTCTTTAAAAAAGAACATTTTTTTTTAGCATTGGAATAAATTCCTATGGGAGATATTTCTCGTCTGCATGTGCTGTTCTGAAGCCTAAGTGAATGTGTAAGTGACGTAGTTGTAGTAATGGAACAACCCATGAGATTTGGAATTTTTTTATTTTATTTTTATTTCTTATGAAGGGTGGAATTCGTTAACGCTGATTGTGTAGCTAATTATCGTAAGTGTCGTAAATGAGGACTCAATAAATTTTGCTACATGCATTAGAAAAGATCAAATAGATATGAAGCAGTGAATTTCTTTTTTAGAAATTTGGATTTTTCTGTTTTGATAACATTTTAAGTTATGCTGAATGTCTCAAAATCTTATATTCCCTACAGTAATTTAATAATATTCATAATGCTTCAGATTTTAATTAAATTGTATACATAAAACGATTTAAAACTTATAAAAACAAAAATGAGCATAAAAAATGCTTCCCCTTTTTATTTATTCACCATCTGAACGTAAATACCTTTGCAGACACAAACCATTCAAATCTTAAACAAAACAAAAAAAAAAATAAAATAAAAACTAATGCAAAGGGAAGTTTATATGATGAGAGCTCACAAAAAGTGTAATTTTCTATCACAATTAAAGCATAATACCCTTTAAATTTTTTCTCCCTCCTTTTATGAATGTAAATTGGCCATTACTTACTTTCATATTCCTGCTGACATCTTGCATATTTTTTTTTTACAACTAGACGAACAAAAATTACAGTAAAAAAAAAAAAAAATGTTTTCTTTTCATACCTTTTTTTTTTTTTTTTTTTTTTTGCATTGGAATAAATTCCTATGGGAGATATTTCTCTTCTATGTGTGCTGTTGTGTAGCCTAAGTGAATGTGTTAAGTGACGCTGTTGTAGTATAGGGAAGGTTCCATGAGATATGAAGCAGTAAGTTTCGTTTTTTGAAATTTGGAAATTTTTCTGTTTTGTTAATCAAGTGTATTTTAGATTATGTTGAATGTTTGAAAATGTTACATGCCCTACAGTAATTTAATAATATTCAGAATGCATTACATCTTAATGCATTATATCTTAATTATTATCTCTTCAGTATAAGCTATTTTTGTATCGCTAATTAATAATAACCCAATAACTTTTTGTTCAATATGTTTGAAAGATTAAATAGATATATAACAATAGTTTTCGTTTTTTTTTTGAGGGTTTATAAGTACAAATATTCATATTTTATAATAAATTGTTATATCTAAATAAATATTTGGATTTTTAAATATATATAAATCTAATAAAAATATTATCTCATTTATCAGTTATTCAAATAAATGCTATATTTTCATGTTCAAATTTTATTTTTAACAAATTGTATTTTTTTTCTTATACATACTTGATAATCGGTTCACATGAAACAAAAACATATATTTTAGGGTGCATTTTATTTGTAACAAAATCATATAATTATTGTTCAAGAACATATAACTTTTTTTGCTGCTTAAGTATATTTAATTGATGGGTACAATTCATCTAAAAAAGCAACATTTCTGAAAGGAAGTAAAACTTATAAAAAAATATATGCATAAAAAATGCTCCCGTGTATTTTATTTATTCACCATCTGAATGTAAATACTTTTAGACACAAACCATTCCAAATCTTAAAAAAAAAAAAAAAAAAAAGAAAGAAAAAAAAAATAATGCCAAGGGAAGTTTATATGATGAGAGCCTCACAAAAAAGTGTAATTTTCTATCACAATTAAAGCATAATAAGCTTTACATTTTTTCTCCCTCCTTTTATGAATGTAAATTGGTCATTACTTATTTTTATACTCGTGCTTACATTTTTTTTTTCTCCTGCTAGACGAACAAAAATCACAGTAAAAAAAAAAAAAAAATCGTTTTCTTTTTATCCCTTTTCTTTTTTTTTTTTTTTTTTTTTGCAGACGATCTTTTGTTTTGGAACATTTTGCTTAATTTGCCAGCTTATTAAATACGTTCTGATGAGAATTTTTTTTTTCAAAAAAAAAGAAAAAGAAAGAATATTTTTTTAGCATTGGAATAAATTCCCATGGGAGATATTTCTCGTCTATGTGTACTGTTCTTAGCCTAAGTGAATGTGTAAGTGACGTAGTTGTAATAATGGAACAACCTCATGAGGTTTGGAATTTTTTTTTTTTTTATTTTTTACTTTTTATGAATGGTGGAATTCGCTAACACTGATTGTGTCGCTAATTATCGTAACTGTCGTAAATGAGGACTCAATAACTTTTGCTACATGCATTAGAAAGGTCAAATAGATACGAAGCAGTAAATTTCGTTTTTTAAAACTTGGATATTTATCTGTTTTATTAATCAAGTTAATTTTGTTGAATGTTTGAAGATGTGACATGCACTGTAGTAATTTAATAATATTTAAAATGCATTAGATCTTAATTAAAATGTATATATGAAAATAATTTTTATCTCTTCAGTACAGGCTCCTTTTTGTATCGTTAATTACAGCAATGTCGTTTAATGATATCTCAATAACTTTTGCTACATGCATTAGAAAGTTAAAATAGATATGAAACAGTAAATTTTCGTTTTCGGATATTTTGCATTTATTTTTATAACAGTCTTATAAAAATATTATCTTATCTACCAGTCATTCAAATAAATATTATTTTATATTATTATTTTTAATAAATTGGCATAACAAGATAAATATTTTGCATTTGTGTTTTTAAAATATTGATAAGTCTAATAAAAATATTATCATCTACTAGTTATTCAAATAAATAGATTATTCATAAACTATTCAGATATTAATATTTTTATTAAATGGCCATAAATACATAAATAATTGATTTGGATTTAAAATATATTATTAAAAATATTATATTATCTAGTCATTTAAATTTGTATTTATAAATAAAAATAATAAGTATTTATAAGGAAATTAGTATTTTTAATTTTTGCATTTTTGGTTCACATGCTTGATTTGTCGGTTCACATGAAACAAAAAACACATATTTCAGGTTGCATCATATTTCTAACAAATCACATAATTAATCCAAGAACATATCATATTTAACACTGCTATTCCATTTAATGGATATACAACTTCATACAAATAAAAACTATAGAATATTTCTAAAAGAGGAGGCCAAAATTTAAAAAAAAAAAAAAAAAAAATTGTCTATAAAACATTTGAATGTAAATACTTTTATACACAAACCATTCCAAATCTTAAACAAAAAGAAAATGAAAAAAAAAACTGGTGCAAAGGAGGTTTATATGATGAGACTCACAAAAAATGTGTTTTCTACCACAATTAAACATAATACCCTTTAAATTTTTTTCTCCACTCCTTTTTATGAATGTAAATTGGTCATTACTTATTTTTATACTTGCTTATATCTTATCATATAATTTTCTATAGCTAAAAAAACAAAAATTAGAGATAAAAAAAATATGTTTTCTTTTGATCCCTTTTTTTTTTTTTTTTCGAAACGATCTTTTGTTTTGGAAATATTTGCCAGCTTATTAAATACGTGCTGATAAATAAAAAAAAAAAAAAAAAGCATTCGAATAAATTCATTGAAAAATATTCCTTTCTATGTAGCTGTTCTGTAACCTAAGTGAATGTGTTAGTGACGCTGTAGTAATAATGGAACGTCCCATGAGGTTTTGGAATTTTTAATTTTATTTTTTTATGAATGGTGGTATTCCGTTATGTTTGAGCGTGTTTGTCGCTAATTATCGTAAGTGTCCTTAATGATGACTCGATAACTTTTGCTACATGTATTAGAACCAAATAGATAGAACCTTCAATTTTCAGGGCCTTGAAATCTGTTGTTAAAATTTTATCTATTGATTGTCATTTTAAGTTACTTGAATATCTGTAAATGTGCAACCTTTATGCAATAATATTCAAAATGCATTAGATTATTACATTTTACGTTTTGTTTCAATAGCTGAAAATGGTTAAAATAATCAAAGCAGTTGTATATATGAAATAAAATCGTTGATAAAGATTTCGTTCTTAAATGGTTTATATTGAAATACAACGAAATATATTGAAAAAGTTCTCATAATTTCAAAAGTTTTTTATTTATGCTTAACATTCATTCATAATTCTATTTTTTGGAATTTATTTGATTTTGCTACCTTGGAAATTTATAACTATAAGATTATTTTTGTTTTGGGAAAATTCATATGCATAAATATTCATGGCTCATACAGATAAATAACTGTATAAACTATTGTAAACTATTCTTCAAATACTTTATTAAAATTTACCGAGTGATATTTCAGATGATAAATTTTATTCTATAATTTATTCGAACAATGCATTACTGGAAACATGCAATTGTTAATCTATTAGATTTTGAATAAAAATTACTGCAAACTCATATTTATTCATTTTTTTTTCTAATTTTTAAAATTTTTTTTGCTTTGTTTTAAAACATTTACTCTAATAAATTTGTTTGCATTTTAACGATTCTCACATTCTCATATATATACATAAAGAGTTACTAAATTCAGAATTTTAAATTATTCCTCTAAAAACCTTTAGTTAAAGTCATAAAACTCGACATTTCGCTGAGTAAATGCATCAGAGGAGAAATAATATTCCATGAGTTATTCGAACAATGTATTATTGAGCACAGCCAATCATTAATCTTGTTTATCTCCAGAACTTTATAGCCCTTCGTTCCATCTACTAATTATTCCCCTGGTTGCATTTCATGGAGTGAACTTCCGATTTGTCGTTTCTAATTTCACTGAAACACATGATTCACAAAGTTGATGTTTTACGATTAATTAGCATAATTTAGATGGATTACGATTCGTTCTGTAAGAACCATTTCTGTAGTTTTCTGATTCGAATATTCTTATATTTATGGGAAAGCACCTAATTTTAAAATTTTAAAATGCATTTTTAGTGTAAACCATAATCAATTGCATGCTGTAATTCATGTTATAGTTCAAACGATTAGTTCGCAGGGGAGCTTAATGTTATTAATAAATTATGAAATGTTTTATGGTATCTTTTGTGCTATCTTCACAGGACGAAACAACTACAAATTGAACATGAACTATACCATAAGTTGTCCCATCGTGATTGGTGATAGACCACGAGCTGAACAATGTTTACTCCAATGCGAAGTGAAGGAAGCTGCCCGCTTGACGGATTGTCTTAAAAGAAGATTTTTGAAGAAGAGAGGGGTTCTGCGACAAGTTGACCAGAAGTGTTGTTTTTTATTTTTTCTCTGAAGTGACTGAATAGGCTTTAATTTCAGCCTGTTTTTCGTATGAACCACAAGGGGTTCACTGTATATAATAGTTTAAAATTTATATGTATATATATAAATTCTAAACTATTCCTCAAATCCTTTATTAAACTTACCCCAGTAATGTTTCAGACGATGAATGGTATTCTAAAATTTATTCGAACAATGCATTACAGAAAATAGGCAATCGATAATCTACTAGATTTCGAATAAAAATGATTGCAAACCACTATTTATTTATTCATTCTTATTTTTAAAATTTTTTTTTCCTTTACTTTGGAAAGATTTATTACTATAAATTGGTCTGCATTTTAACGATTCTCGCACATATATATATACATAAAGAATTATTAAATTGAGAATTCTAAACTATTCCTCTAAACCTTTAGTTAAAAAGTCATAAAACTCGACATTTCGCCGAGTAAATGTATCGGAGGAGAAATAATATTCCATGAGTTATTCGAACAATGTATTATTGAGCACAGCCAATCATTAATCTTGTTTATCTCCAGAACTTTATAGCCCTTCGTTCTATCTACTAATTATTCCCCCTGGTTGCATTTCACGGGGTGAACTTCCGATTTGTCGTTTCGAATTTCACTGGAACACATGATTCACGAAGTTGATGTTTTACGATTAATTAGCATAATTTAGAAGCATTACGATCCGTTCTGTAACATTTCTGTAGTTTTCTGATTCGAATATTAAGTTTATGGGAAAGCACCTAATTTAAAATTTTAAAATGCATCTTAGTGGAAACTATAATCAATTACGTGCTGTAATTCATGTTGTTTAATTGATTGTTTTGTCGTGGTACCTAATGTTAGTAATACCATTATGAAATGTTTATTGGTATATTGAATTTTATTCAACTGAAGCTTGAGTTAGCTCGTGCTATTAATACGGCATTTGCTCTCATTCTATTTAATAAAGTTTATATATAGATATATATAATCAAATTGATTCTCTAAATTCTCAAAAAATTGAATTAGTTCTTATTAAATCAAGTAAAACCATAATTTAGGCCTGATAGATGAGTGCCTCGAGTTCTGGAGCTCAGTGCCACAGGTTCTGGGATCGAGTCCCGGCTGGATGCTTATAATGATTTGGAATCTACTTTAAACCGTACGCACAGTCTGACGTGACTGCGGGGCTTAACAACCCCACCCTGTAAAAAGGAACCATCTCCTGTCTCGAAATCTGGCCTTGGCCCACCATGGGCTACAGCGCTAGGAATTTATTTATATATGTATGCATGGAGATGAATTTCAAATACATCCACCTATAATAATGTTTTATTCTTTAAACACAAAAGTTAAGCAAAAAAAAATTTTTTTTATGTTTAGAGTGAAATAAAGCTTTCTGCAAAATATTTTGAATTTAAAAATTGTATTTAATTAGATATATACGAAATATGAAATATAAAACCTAAAATTATAAAGATATAAGTACAAAATATGTAAATATGTATACATGCATTAGTAAAATAGAATTTCAAGATATGTAAATGTGTATGTATGCATTAAGAAGACAGAAGTATAAAATATGTAAATATGTATATATTAGTAGGATAGATGTAATTATGTAAATATTATGCAATAGTAAGATAGATATACAGAATATATATGAATATATATGTATGTATTAGTAAAATCGACGTACAAAATATGTAAATTTGTATGTATGTATTATTAGGATAGAAGCACAAAATATGTAAATATCTATGCCTATATTAGTAAGACAGAAATACAAAATACGTCGAAAAAGCTTTAAATATTGCATAAATCGAACTAGAGTCGTTTGTCACTGGAATGCCAGAAACATTATAGATTCAGGGTTGTCAAGTGGGTTGCAACGTAATGAGAGTGTTGACGAGAACAGCTTTATGAAAATTTAATTATGATTGCAGAATTTCTATTCTCACGTATAATTTTCTTTTTAGCTTACTTAACTGTGAACAATTAGGTTTTCACTATTTCATGATGAGCACTTTATGAAAGGTGCTACGATTTTACTGTTTATTAAAAGAATGGCGATATAAATGTCTCTCGGGTGTTTCTTTAGATGTAATTGTAGAGTATTTACATTTCGTATTGAAGAAAACATGCTGCTGGTTCAAAATGCCGGATAATTTTGATTTAAATCCTTCGTAACGTCACTGGAAAGGCAATTGTGTAGTTGATTCAGCGATAGGAATGTGCACCAGGAGGTTTGGTTTGCCTTGTCACTCTACGGTCATTTTGTGCACACTTTTAGGCTAATTAGACCAAGAACTATAATTTAACGGAGATTCCGAACCACTAACAAGCATTATGTCACGGCTAGAATTCGAAATATGTGGTTAAAAGGCCAGAGCCCTCCTTTCTATCTCAATGATTCCAACAGGTCCTTTTCTGAACTATGGTATTTCAGTATACTACTGCTATTACACCACATTTATTGTGCCTACAGCTGAGTTGCCCATACACAGTTTGGGAATGATGTGGGTGAGAGAAGTCTGACCGGGCTCTGTCATATGAGACCGGACCTACTGCTTAAAGTGAATTCCGAACCACTACAAACATCCATGGGACCATCGAGACTCGAACGCGAAACCTGCGGCACCGAGGGCCAGAGCGCTAGACATTCGGCCATTGAGGCCCCCATCCCCAGTATAGTTACAAATGCTTTCAATTTGACATTACTTGTTATGCCATAAATAAATCACCTTTATTTTAGTCACAAAAGACTCGAGCCACAAGGCCTCACCCTATGGAAAACATATCTTCAACTAGGCAGTCTGAGGTAACATAGCAATAATAGGTACAGTCTGCGAGATAATCCAGAAATCGCCGCCATCTCTACTTATTTTTCATAAGCAGTAATTTTAGCACACACCACTAATGAAAATCAAACCCTGATCCTAATTAGTAAGCTTGCTATGTTACAATGCAATTGCTTTCATTTTACCTGCTAAGAATTGCAGATTAATCCTTTCCATTATTACAAATCGTATTCCCATCTTATTACTTCTTAAAAATACAAGGGACATCTTGTAGATGTCATTTCTTTTCATAACATTTGGATGTACGAGGGAAATCTTTCTCCCGTTATTTGTTCAGAGTAACAAAAACATTTTCCGTGACATTGCTATCAATCATTTCCGGAGTTATACCGAAAGTTTTTACGTAACTCATACATTTCAATCATGTTGTACAGAGACACGGAGATTAAGCTCGAGATGCCATTATTTTTCTCTCTCATGTTTTGTGTAGACAGAGGAAGTCCGCCATTGATTATTCCGTGACATCACAGCAGAAAGAAATAAGCAGGATTATAAAGAAATGAATCAAAAATATAGATAAAATAATGCATATATATATAGTATGAAATAAGCCTGAAATATTTTTTTATGTTATTTTATTTTTGTTTCATTAAATATCCTTACAAAATATATGACATACATTTATTTTATTAATATTTATTATTATAAACTGGCGATGTTTTACAGAATGTCATAAGTTATTTATAAATATTCCAGAAAAATATAACAACCTCATTTATTTTTTCGCATGCTATAATCTTACGTGTTCCTTAGCATGCGAATAATATATTTTTATTTTAAAAAAACGTAAAACGAACTTGTAATAATTTTTGAAATTTAAAAATATTTTACAAAAATTTTGAAAATTGGAAACAAATTTTTTTAAATTTTTGAAAATTAAAAAAAAATATTTTTAAAAGTTTTGAAATTTAAACAAAAAATATTAAAAATGTTTTAAAACATTTAGAAAATTAAAAAAAATACATATTTTTTAAAAATTTGGAAATTAACAAATATTGGTTTTGAATCGAACACTATTGTAACGCTTCTAAATAGAAGAAACTTATGCAGCAAAGTTATCACCAAAAGCAGCATCGTTATTCAAGACATTATATTTTTAAACTATAAAGTGTAATCGGTCGTCGAAACAAATTGCGCCACCGCCATGAAGAGTGGCAAATTAAGATTTTATTGACAAATTGGATCGATTATTTATAGTCTCGAACTAGACAACCTGAAAGTCTTTTTTTTTTACGTTAATCACGAATAATTAGCTACAATCTTGAAAAACACATCGAAGCACTTATTAATGAGATCAAATAAAGTTCTAAAGTAAAGTAAAATTAAAAGTAAATTGCGTTTTGATTCCTTCAGGACGCAATTAAAAAGAAACTTCCATTAAACTTCCATTATTAAAAATCGAGTTTGAAATTACGAATTGCTTTCACCATTTTACAGTATTTCCTTTCCCCATTATTCAAGACGTAATAAATTTTGAAAAGCAATTTAAAAAATAGTTTGAAAATTTTGAAAATTGAAAAGAAATATTTTTAAAAATTTTGAAAATTAAAAAAAAGAATCAGAAGATTGCAGGTTCGAATCCTGTCACGGAAATGGATTATGTGGCTTAGATGGCCGAGTGGGTAGCACTCCGCCTCGGTAACACAATTTTCGGGTTCGAACCCCGGCGGTGACATGGGTGCTTGTAGTGGTTCGAAATCCACCTTAAATCGTAGGTCCCGATCTAATAGGACAGTAGAGCGTTGTGGAGGTAGTGTTACTTGCGCCCATAGCATATCTTTAAGCTACACGTGCTTCTTGGGTAGTGCTAAATGAGTTAAGCCAATGTAGCTCTTGCTTTATGGCATAAAGATAACTGTCTAAGTATTTGCCAGCTGTATTAGGGAAATTTTTTTTTTTTTAATTTTGAAAATTAAAAATGTTTTAAACCGAATACCATTGCAATGCTACTAAATAGAAGACATTTATGCAGCAAAGCTAAAGACATAACAAGTAATATAAAAACAATTTATTAAGTCAATTCCTACTTTTTTTTTCACTATATTGCAGAAAAGTCCTTTACAAATAAAGTTGTAATTTTCCTCTTACATCTGGCAGCCATCTATTATTAGATACATGCAACTTAAATCTAAAATAAATATATTAATTAAATTTAATTAATGAATTAATATTTGAAAAAAACTGTATTAACATCCAGTGTCATCCACTACAAGTTCAAAAGATGTATTTGAACTTGAGTGGATGAATAAAAACTATTTTATGAACGATTCAAAATTTGAACAAGATATATAAAGAGAGTGTGGGAAGTAATAGTAGGAATTGAAAAGTGTTTGTTTTTTTTTTTTGCACGACAATGAACATGCACCTTACATGCTACCAGCATGAGGAGAGGTAAATTAAGATTTTACTGACAACTTGGATCGATTATTTATAGTCTCGAACCAGACAGTCCAAATATCTTCTTTTTTGTTATGTTAATCACGAATAATTAGCTACAATTTCTAAAAAAAACACATTGAAACACTTATTAATGAGATCAAATAAAGGTCTCCGTAAAAGTAAAATTGCGTTTTTGATTCCTTCAGGGCGCAGCCAAAAACAAACTTCCATTATTACTTAAAGTGGAATGCAGCTGCAGTTGCAGCTGCAGCAACTGGAATTATGCGAAAACTCTGTTTTCTGTAATCTTGTTATTCCATTTGCTTCAACGAGAAGACCCCAGTCAAGAAGATTGCTCGAGATCTGATTACCTTAATTGATTTCTGCGTTGGGGGTGGTAATAAAAGGAGGTAACATTATGTGGGTGGTCGAGTAATAACTCTTAAGAAATTGTATTTACAAAGCATTTAAAATTAGAATAACTGAAATGGAGGTGTACAGTTAATGGAAGAAAAATAGGATGTATGAACGTTAATTTAACTATTTGTATAAACGTCTTTTATTTTTTTCTCTTTCTAATGCAGCTGGCAAACACTTAGACAGCTTAGCCTTGATGCCTTAAGGCAAGCGCTGCACAGACGTTACTCACTTTGCATTACCCAGGGGGCGCGTGTAACTTGAAGATAAGCCACGGACGCGGAGTAACAAGGCCCCCCGCAACGCTCTACGATCCTATTAGACCGGGACCTACGATTAAAGTGGATTCCGAACCACTACAAACATCCATGGCACCACCGGGACTTGAACCCGAAAACCTGTGGTACCGAGCGCCAGAGCGCTAGCCACTCAGCATTCAGGTCCTATAAGCATCTTTTATAGGGAATAAAAATATATGATGTTGTTCTTTAATGCAAAGCACAGTCAAGACCAAGCAGAAAACTAGCAAGCGGCCAAGTCACACGAATTCAAAAACAACGGTGTAATGGAGAAGAAAGATAATTTCGAGAGAGGGGTTTAATTACAATAGAAGTAATTTTAATTTTCAATAATTAAAAATTTAAATTACATAGTATCCATAAACAATAAATTAAAAATTCCTCTACAGTTATTAAATTTTTTTTCTTTCGAAATTGTATAGCGCAACGTATGTTACTAGTACTCCTAATTACTAATAAGTCCTGGTCTAATTAGCCTGAAATGTTCACAAAATGACCATAGAGTGACAAAACAAAACCAAAACCTAATAACTAAATGATTCGCCGTTTCTGACTTTAAACTGGAGGTTTATCTTTCCACGGAATAGCGAAAATTGTGAATAGCAGAGTTGGATACCCATCAGAAACTAAGATCACACGTCGTAGAAAGCCAGCAAATCAAAAATCTGATCTCTAACCCACTCAGACTTTTGATTGGCTGACATTCTGCGAGAAAAAAAGATTTGCTATTATTATGTTTAAATAAACACATAATTCATCAACTAATAAGGTCGTTTACTAATACAATAGATACTAATCGATTAATCATTATCCATCACGAGAGGTATGCACAATAGTGTTACGCGCTTATTTCGAATTTTTAAAATATGAGGGTTATCCCCTCCTCAAATTTGATGTAAGACATTCTTTCATATTCTATAACACATCTACTCTTTTTTAACCCGTGAATGCAATACACGCCCCCCAGCAGGGACTGGACTTATTATTTTTTTCTTTCTAACGCAGCTGGCAAACATTTAGACATGGACGCCTTAAGGCAAGCGCTGCACAGACGTTACTCATTTTGCATTACCCAGGGGGCGCGTATAACTTGGATGGTAAGCCACGGAGTAACAACGCCCCCGCAACGCTTTACGATCCTATTAGGATCGGGTCCTACGGTTTAAAGTGGATTCGATCCATTATAAGCACCCATGGTGTAAGCCCGGGATTTGAACCCGATTCCTGTGGTACCGAAAGCCAGAGCGCTAGCCATTCGGCCATCAGGCCCTAAAACTGAACTTATTATTTTAATAGATATAAATTGCACCTTTATTTTTTAAGAAAAAAATTAACTGTTTCCTATTAAAGTTTAAAAAGCTTATTGGTTAAACTTTTAATTTTAATTTTAACCATGAACAACCCACCGATGTGATGAACAGAGATCGTTGTCTTCCGGGAGGAGTTTGGCGAAAGTTCTTATGATTACGATCAAATCCGCAACTGAATGAAACTGAAACGAAATTATGTATTTTAGTGGATCCTACAATATTCAAGGCAAACTCATCATAAGAACTGCTAAAACTGTTGTGTTTTCTTGCTATTGAAAATCAGTGGGTCTTTCGTTCGAATAGTTGACACCACGAACAATCCACCGATGTGTGATGAAGAGAGAACGTTGTCAAAGACGAAATAAAATAAAATGAATGAAATGAATGATGAATAAATATATAACATGTCAAAGAGTGTAAAATTTACCATACCATATAACATGCCACACAAAATAAAAAAGCGTATATTAAAAAAATATATGTAATGATGTAACATCTACACATATGATATAATATACCATACCATATAGCATGTCACAGACGAAATAAAATGAATGACGAATAAATAAATGAAACAGTACATTTATTATTTTGAAAATTGCATACAAAGTAAAGTATACGTTTCAAAAATATATTAAATTATTTGCATAAAAAATAAAATTGTAAAATAAAAATGTACAAATAATAAAATAAAAATAAAAAATTCAAAGCAATCTAATTTAAATTTATACGTCAACCACCATATAACATGTCAAAGACGAAACAAAATAAATGAAATGAATGACGAATAAATAAATGAAAAATATACATTTTATCATTTTGAAAATTTCATACAGAATAAAAACATACTCATTTATTAAAAAATATGTAATTATGCATATATATATATAACATAATATACCATACCATATAACATGTCAAATACGAAATAAAAGAACAGAAATGAATGACGAATAAATAAATGAAAATGTACATTTTGTCATTTTGAAATTTACATACAAAGTAAAAGTATATGCTTAAAGAATATTTTAAATGATTTGCTTAAAAATAAAATTGTAAAATAAAAATGTAAAAATAATAACATGTCAAATACAAAATAAAAATAAGTGAAATGAATGATGAATAAATATATAACATGTCAATGACCGTAAAATGTACCATACCATATAACATGTCCCACAAAATATATGTAATGATGTAACATGTACACATATAATATACCATAGCATATCATATCATATAACATGCCAAAGACGACATAAAATAAATGAAATGAATGACGAATAAATTTATGAAATGAATGACGAATAAATAAATGAAAAAGTACATTTTATCATTTGAAAATTGCATACAAAGTAAAAGTATTTGCTTTTAAAAAATATTTTAAATGATTTGCATAAAAATAAAATTGTAAAATAAAAATGTAAAAATAATAAAATTAAAATAAAAAATTAAGGCAATCCAATTTAAATTTATATGTCAACCACCTTATAACATGTCAAAGACGAAATAAAATAAATGAAATGAATGATGAATAAATATATAACATGTCAAAGACTGTAAAATGTATCATACCATATAACATGTCACGCAAAATAAAAGCGTATATTAAAATATATGTAATGATGTAACATGTATACATACAATATAATATACCATACCATATAACATGTCAGAACGAAATAAAATAAATGAAATGAATGACGAATAAATAAATGAAAAAATACATTTTATCATTTCGAAATTGCATACAAAAGTAAAGTATATGTTTTAAAAATATTTTAAATGATTTTCATAAAAATAAATTGTAAAAATAAAAAATAATAAAATAAAAAATAAAAATTCAAAGCAATCTAATTTAAATTTATACGTCAACCACCATATAACATGTCAAAGACAATAAATGAAATGAATAATGTATAAATATATAACATGTCAAAGACTGTAAAATGTACTATACCACATAACATGTCACACAAAATAAAACCGTATATTAAAAAAATATATGTAATGATGTAACATGTATATACATACAATATAATATACCATAGCATATAACATGTCAAAGACGAAATAAAAATGAATGACGAATAAATAAATGAAAAAAAGTACATTTTATCATTTTGAAAATTGTATACAAAGTAAAGTATATGTTCTTAATAAAATATTTTAAATGAATTGTATCAAAATAAAAATGCAAAATAAAAATGCAAAAATAATAAAATAAAAAAAAATAAAAATTCAAAGCAATCTAATTTAAATTTATACGTCAACCACCATATAAAATCTGAAAGACGAAATAAAAATATTTCACATCGAATTTTTTTAAATTTCTTTTAAAGTGTATCTTATTAATTTTTATGTCTGGAACTCAATTATCTTCACCGCTATTTTCGAGAAAAAAAGTCAAAATAAATTGCTGTTAGATCGTGCTAATTTATTATTCGAAAAGTTTTGGAGTGTATCTTTATTTTCCTTAAATTAGATAGAAATCATTCGATTTATTTTTTATTACTTAAAAAATTATTCAAATATCACTCCCTATTTCAGAAAAAATAATTTTTTTCTTATTTCAAAGCGAAAAATAAATTAAATTCTTTGCGGTTCATAAGCACAAACTAAATAAATAAATAAATATAAGCAATTTTGAATTTCTCTTTGCATTCCGCAAAACCAACACACAAACAAATTACAAAATAAAACTTTTTAATAATTCTCGCCAGATATATTATGCCAAAAACAGCCAAGAAACCTAGAAATAATCCAATTTAAAACGTATGCCACCAATTCTAGAAATTACCATACCATAAATCAAAAAAAGCAAAAAATATTCTGGGCTTTACTTCTTCCAAACAATTCCATTTTCATTTTTAAAACATTTCCTGATAGTTTTTCCCCCAAATAGGCAGAACTCAATTATCTTTTGCCACAAACGTACTTCACTTCAGCTCATAAAATCATGCCAAATGAGAATAAAATCCAGTTAACACATCTCGTTTGTTTTGGTAAATAATTATCATTAACTGAGGTTCCCAAAACTTCTCTTTTTTCTCCTTTCTATTCGTTCAGTGCGTAGTTTGGGTCTGCGGAGAGAATTCTCTCATTACTGATTTATTGTAATCCGCGAAAATTCAATTCGGTTCTGATTTGTGGGGAAAATTTTCACGGAATAGGGATTTTCAGATGGTAGAAACGAAACAGTGAAAGCAATCAAATTTGTGTGAGGCATCGCTTGTGTGTGAACTAGTTCCTCGTTAGAGAACGGTATTCGCGCGGGATTTTCTATTATATTAGAAGAATTCTAATCGCCATTTGGGATTACTCGTCACTTGTGTGCATTTGAAAAGGGGATTTAATTTAATGGATGGCAACGTCGAATAAAAATCCCCACTTTTTTTATTTATTTGGCGGTGGGATCATCTGAAACCCCGCTTGTTTTCGCTTCATTTTGTTTGGGGAATTGAGCATTTTTCTCGAATGAATAAACTAAAACTCGGGTTTAAGGATCCATTTATTTAATTCCGGGCTTTAAAGAAGTGGCACTTTATTTTCGAATTCTTTTTCGATGTAATAAACTATCCTTGGTATTGTGAAAGCTATTTTGGAAGAGAGATAGAAGATGCAAATGCATTCATTCAAAAGTTGAATTTAATGACTGTGTGTATAAAAAGGAAAGAAGGGAAAGGATATGCTAATAAAAGCAATATACTAACTTTTGCCACTTTAGTTGCAATGAAAGAAGTATAATGATAAGTTTTCTAACCAATTTAAAAATTAATGGATATTATCACACATGAAGCACATCCAAAATTATGCAAACTTTTAAGACCAATAAATTAATATTCGAAGTTTAACTGTTAAAAAGTCTACTTGAGTAAATAGAGTGTATATTTTTGCATGGTATCAGTCGTAAGTTTTTAATTTCTTAAAAATAAATTTTGTCAATTTAAAATATTGTTATTTAGATATCGAAGTTTTCTTTTTGTATGATATTATACATATATATAGTTTCACACCGATATTTTTATATATTTTCTAGATTATATACAGTGGGTAAAAAAGTATTGGCAATTTGCCTTAGCTTATTCATATTGACAAATAAATAAAATGTTATGCAATTTTAGCTGTCGTAATTAAATACAAGATATCTTAGATATATAAAAATAGTAAAAATTTTATTTTAATTTGCATTTTCTACGATTTTTTTTTTCAAAAACGAAAATTTGCATGTCAAAAAAAGTATTGGCAAAGTTTTAACTGCTATGCAAATTTTGTTACATTGAAGTCACGTGTTTCGACTGATAAGAAACTCTACCGGTATAAAGTCTGCAAAAACTACTCAAAAGTGTATGGCAGCTAATGGAATTGGCAACCTGCATCTTATTGATGGTATTATGACAGCACGTAGAAGATATACATACATTGACATTTTCGCCATAACTTAAAAATCAGTGCCCAAATCTTGGCTTGGGAACATCATTCGTTTTTCAACAAGACAGCGAATCTCACCCGTGAATGGCTACTCTACAATGCTCCTTGCCAATTAAAAATCCCACCTCAATCGCCTGACATCAATCCAATTGAAAATTTATGGCACCTGCTGAATCTAGAAATCAAGAAACATAAAATTTCAAATAAAAACGACCTCAAATGTTTACTCTTGCAAGAGTGGCACAAAATTCTCAATAGTACAACAAAGACCTTAGTTTCCTCTATGAGAAATAGATTACAAGCTGTTATAGACGCAGAAGGTATGCATACAAACATATACTGATTTTGTTTTCGCTCATAATTTTGTCAATTTCATAATTTTGCCAATACTTTTTTTATCATGTAAAATTTGGATTTTCTCGTAGATATTGACTAAAAAAATATTTAAATGAAAATTTCGTTATATTTGTTTGTCTTTTCTCCTTCTGTAATCGCTATGTTAAAATAAAATTTGTAAACATACTTTGTTAGCAAATATGATCATTTATAGGCAATTGCCAATACTTTTATCCACTGTATGTATATCTTCTGATTACTATTCTAAAACTAAATGGAATACAAAAACGTCTATGATGTTATTGGAGAAGGGATTCTTGATCTGATTAATTCAAGTTAAACACACAAAACAAATAACCATAAGAATTGAATCTATTAGGTGTCATCGTAATATTTTTTAAAATTTACTACGAGTTAGATTTGGTTTGTCTCTCAACGGTAATTCTTTACATACTTTTAGGCTAATTAGACCAGGACCTACTTTTAAAAGTGAATTTCGAACCACTAAGAAACATCCAAAACCACCCTAGTATTCGAACCTGAAGCCTGTGGTACCAAAGGCCAGAGCTCTAGCCAATTGGACATCATGCCGATCCGAGTTAGAATTCTGAAGTATTTTGTAACAGTCTTGGATAAAAGAAATAACTTTCAGAAATTAAATCGCCTTTTTATCTTATAAGTTTAGGGAAAATATCTGTTTATATATTTCACTTGTGAGAAGATGTTCTCCTACTGCTTAAGAAAATAAAATCCTTTTATGTAAGACGATTATCAGACCTGTTGTGCTAAATACTTGCTTTACCTATAGAACTACAGAAATAACCAAATTAAAAAAATTGTAAAAAAAAATTCTCCGAATCATGAATTATAATTCATGGCATATACCCAATGAATAAATTTTTAGCCATTTCAATTAGAAGGACTAATTTCCTTTTTAATTCTCATTATTATCTTTGTACATCTTATTTCTTTATCAAACTAAATGAAGGATCTTTAAAAATTACCACTATTATAAAGAAAAGACGACAATCTATAATTTTCTGATTTATTTTTCATAAACTGTCATTATGTTTGAATCTTATTAAACAGCAACTGAATATGTGAAATTATTAACGTTAGAAATTATAGAAGGGACAACACCAAAAGCAATTAGAGTTATTTTCGAGTGTTATTTCTAGTAATCCATTTACTGTATCGTTGAAACTAGAAAAATAAAAAAAGTACACAAACTTTTTAAAAGTAATGCAATTAAATATTATGTACAACATTTAGTAATAAAACTAAATCCTTTTCATTTATTTTGTTGTAGTAAATGAAAAAAATATATAAAAATGTTGTTAGTTTATAAAAATAAATGTTGTGGAAGTATAATTAAATTACTTTGAAAATAATCATTTTTACCATAAAATAGGCTTTCATCAAAACTCCAAGTATGATTTATATAAAAAGGAAAACATGTAATTATTTAATTATTTGAAGTACATCTTTTTTTTTTTTTTTTTTTGACTTAAATATTGATCTGATAAACTATGAATACAATTTGTTAATGGAAACTCTGGCGGATAATCTTTACATGAATCTAAACTCATGTGAAAAATTGCAACACCATGAAGGACTTACACGAGTGAGCTGAATTTCAGGAAATGCAAATTGGCGCATGATATGCAAATGATTAGAATTTCAAATCCATAGCGCATGCGTATGCTGAGCAGCGCCCTCTGAACGGCGGATGGATCCGAATAAATAGTTACGGATGTAGCGAGGCGTGTATGGTTATCGGTGGCTATCTGCTAGTGGTAAACGTTAGCTCAATCGTTACTTATGCCTCTTCGACGAAAGACAGCGAGATTTGAACAACTTACAGAGTTTGAACGGGGGGAGAATCATCGGCCTTCGTGAAGCTGGATTATCTTATCGTGCAGTAGCCGCTCGTGTGCAGCGTAACAGCAGCACAGTGATGCGTCTTTGGAAGCAGTGGACGGACGAGTGTCGGACAACTCGGAAATCCGGGAGTGGACCCCGAAATGGGACGTCAGCTCGCGATGATAGACACCTGGTCCGCATGGCGCAGACAGACCGTACAGCTTCCTCTAGAAAATTAGCAGCACAGTGGTCAATAGCTACAGGTGTTTCATTGTATGCTTCATCAATTCGTAGACGTCTGCTGCAGCGTGGACTGCGCGCAAGGACTCCTTATGCAGCATTCCTCTCACGCTAAACCATCGCCGCCTGCGGCTACAATGAGCCGCTCAGTATAGAGACTGGCGTGCTGATTGGCAGCATGTCGTGTTTTTGACGAATCCGCTTTAATTTGTGGTACCATGATGGCCGCATTCGTGTCAGACGCTATGCCGGTGAACGCCACCTTCCGGAGTGCATTATCGAACGCCACAGTGGACGAACACCCGGAGTTATGGTCTGGGGTGCCATAGCATATCATGGACGATCTTAATTGCTAAGAATTGTGGGCAATCTGAACAGCAACCGGTACATCAGGGAAGTTCTACAGCCCCAAGCTGTTCCTTTCCTTCAAAGCTTGCCAGGCACTGTATTTCAAAGAGGACAATGCCCGCCCTCATATCGCTAGGACTGTTCAATCCTTCTTTGCAACGGGCAGGTACAGCTTCTTCCTTGGCCTGCGTATTCCCTGATATGTCGCCGATTGAACATGTGTGGGATTTCGTTGGTCGGCGTCTCGCTCGTGATCCTCGTCCTGTTGCTTCTGCAGACGAACTTTGGGTGAGCATACAAACAATATGGAATGCTCTTCCTCAGGCAGACATTCACAATTTGTTTGACTCCATGCCACGTCGTGTAGCAGCACTTATTGCGGCGCGTGGTGGCTACACAAAATACTGATTCCAATCTCTTGTGATTGTTTGTTTGCTTTGAACATTTAATCATTTATTTGTACCACTACCACTCAACTGTGTATTAAATTTCATTCAATTATGACGATTCCTTCATGGTGTTGCAATTTTCACAAACATGAGTTTAAATGAAATCTTAGTTCTCTCTCTGTATGTTAACCGGCAAAGCTTCCCTATTGTGCAACTCATTTTCTCAGAAATGGATGCCTTCATTATATTATATGAAATATATTCGATATTTTTTCATGATTCTAATAGTGTTTGTCAATACGTTCTAAAGATTTGTGAAATTCAAGTAAAGATTCTTAAAAAAAATGCATTCTGGGTATAATTATCAGAACAATAAATAGTTTTAACTACATATTTTTGTACACATTTCTTTTTGATGATGATTTAGTTGCAGAACAAAAATAACTTTTACATATGCAAGAGGTTTTTACATATGCAAGGGTTTTTTTACATATGCAAGGGCTTAAACTATTTAGTAGCATTTTCAGGAGCTACTTCTTAGGACATTACAAACGAGCTCCTTAATATAGTGTAACCGTTATAATGGCAATCGATAATTAATAGTAAAGGCCTAATTAAAAACTGATGCAGTCTATATAACCCGTATTTGTATTACATTTGAATTATTATTTTTTATCTTCATGCATAAAAGAGTCCCAAATAATAAATACAAAAAAATATAACTATAACTAATTAAAAATGAGAGAACAAGCTTTATAAATAACATTTTGATGTGACGAACTAATAATTTGGTACAAATCCCGCCATTTCTGGTGTATGCCAGAGATTAAGTATGAAGAAGATCATCATTTGATCATCTGATTTAAGGAAGCAACAGACAGTGCAAATCTTCTATAGATCTCCTTTCGAGTATCCATTTCCAATTATGCGTTAAAATGAAGGTGGCATCCTGCTTCCTGACTGTTGTTGAATGTAATACTCTTGCCATTGTTGTAACATTTGTCACAACAAGGGCAAAGTTAAATATGGCATTAAAAAGTGGCGTGATAGCCAATTGGCCAGCGTTCTGGCCCTTAGTGCCACAAGATTTCACATTCAAATCTTGGCTGTGGCATGGATGTTTGTTGGTGATTCGGAATCCACGTTAAATTGTAGGTCCGATCTAATTAGCCTTTTAGTGTGCACAAAATGACTGTAGAGCGACAAACCAAACCAAACCAAATTGATTATTGTTGAATCTGCTACTCATTTGCTATTGATGGCAAAAGTTAAATGTCTGGCATTATAAAGCGACTTAATGGTCAATTGGCTTGTTCTCTGGACGTTAGTACAGACTTCTGATTCGAATCTTGGCTGTGACATGGATGCTTGTTAATGGTTCGGAATCCACGTTAGACTGTAGGTCCCAATCTAATTAACCTAAAGTGTGCAAAAAATGACAGTAGAGGGACAAATCAAACCAAACTGTCATCAAAAAATAACAAATGATTATAGTATTATTCAGAATTATAAATTACATGGAGAAATAATTTAAGTGTGGAGAAATAATTTAATACGTGTCTTTCTTAGTTTTCTGAATTTTGCAAAAAAAAAGAAATTTTTAAACTAATTATGAAACTAATTGCAACATTTCACAAAATTTCTCTGTAATCAATCGCTACTTTTTTATATCCAAAAACTAGTGTTCCTCATATAAATGATAAATAATAGCTGTCATGGGGTGAAAAAATTTACTGAATTTTTTTAAGGGAACTGTCTGACAAGTAACTACTCAGTATTTATATGCCACTTTAGATTAATCCATAAAATTACCAAAAAATACGCTTGTCGATGCTATAGTTCTCATTAACAGTTATCCTAATTTCTGAAAACAAAGACGACAATGCATGTCGTATCTGAATTTTAACTGTCTTCCATTGTTAGTGTATGTACGTTACAATTCTTCAAAGTCGTTTAATCTTTATTCTTATTTACTGGTTCCCAAAAAGTGGCGATTCTGTTCCCTAGGGGTAAATGAACTGTCAAAAGGGTGAGAATAGCCTTGAGTGTACTTGTGATGCATTAAATGATCATCATCGACTTATTCATCGACTTTTAAAGACAGATTTGTTTTAACAATTTTGACAGCAAAAAGGAATGCTAAAATTTATCAACAATATTGGAAACAAAAACAGTCTACAATTAATTTTGGATTACAGGCTTTAATGCAAAAGTTATTAATAGCATTTCGTTCTTCATATTTAATGTAACATGGCTTTAGTGTAGTCATAAATTTATTAACTTAAAAAAAAAAAAAGTAACTAATTGCAAATAGCGAATTGAAATAATTTAAGCATTTTTTTCTTTCTAATGAAAGCTGGCAAACACTTAGACAGCTTGGTCTTGGATGCCTTAAGGCAAGCGCTGCACTGACGTACTTTGCATTACCCAGGGGCGCGTGTAACTGAAGATAAGCCACGGACGCGGAGTAACAATGCCCCGCAACGCTCTACGATCCTATTAGGACCGGGACATACGGTTTAAAGTGGATTCCGAACCTACAAACATCCATGGCACCGCCGGGACTCGAACCCGAAACCTGTGGTACCGTGCGTCAGCCACTCGGCCATTCAGGCCCCTATAATTTAAGCATATTGATGACAAAAATAGAGTTTCGGATTAATTCTTTGTTGTATGTAATCGTCAGTGTCCTGCAGCGCGTGACATACATTCCATGAGTAGTCCACTCAAAGATGGAGGGAAAGATTGTGATGTAGCTCTTCGGCTCTGTGTCACTGAAGAAGGAGGGCAGTGCCTTGCGGGAAGACAGGGGTATCTACCTGCATTTGTGTATCGTATGGAACGAAAACCGGAAAACTCCCATCAGGTAGTCTGATTCATGAGGCTAGGTGCTGAGCATCATAAATGCGCCACCGAGTCTTCTTTTGAAACAATGTCTACAACTACGTCGCCAGTGGACTGAACCTCTGCCTAATGCTCATTAGCAGCGTACGTTATCACTTAGCCACGAGTCGGGCATTATTTGTCAGTGGCTTACTAGATTCATCCTTATCAATAGCATCATTTTTAACATTATTCGTAATTTTTGTTTTCCGATTCATCTGTTTTCTTAATTTTTTTGGGTGTAATAATTTGGGTTTTTGGGTCAATGATATTATTTATTGCAATAAATATAACAATAATTTCAAACTTCGGACAGTATTATTTACTGCAACTTTTCCTTACAGTACATTAAGAAACAGGCAGAACATGGATTCATAAAAGATCAAACATTTTTAAGATATTTTTCTGTTTGTTCACTAAAAGACGATTTGCCATATTAATGGAGAACCTTGGTTGCTTAGCAACCTCTATCTCCTGCTTTGTGAGTGACGGAAATTTCTTAAGCTTTAAGCCCATTGATTAGATAGTAAAAAAGCAATATAGGTATATTATTAATTTATTTAAAAATTAATTATTCGAAATTTTTATTAATTAATAAAAAAAAAAAAAAAAAAATAATAATAATAATAATAATAATAATAATAAAAATTCTGCATACATAAATTTGTTTTAATTTTTTTTATATTATTATTATAATTTCAAGTAGGTAATAAAAGAGATAAACAATAGAAACAAACAATAACGATTGGAGGAGAAATTGTGACTCAGTGGAGAAACTGCATGGTCATTCGGAAAGGAGGATATCGGAATGTTAATGAATAATATTCAGAACAGCGCGGGTCTTTTGCGATTTTTAAAATCAGAAATGTCGTAAACATAGTTGCTTAGATCATTCAAAACGGAATTATTAATATTTGGAATGGAATTATAAAATTTTTTGCAGTTTTATACACAAATTGTTTAAAACTTGGGAGGGAAAGAGCATGTCTGATATCATCATTTCGGAAAAACCAAGGCGAATTTGTAATCATACGTAGGATTTTATTTTCAAGTCTTTGTATGATCTCGAAATTCGACGGAGCAGTAGATCCCCAAATAGGACTCGCATATGCAAGTATTGGACGCAAGTAAGCAAGATAAATGAGTTTTTTATTTTCCAAAGACATAGTAGAATTCCTACAAATGAGTGGATACAGTACACGAATGCATCTATTAAATTTATCCCTAAGATAGTTAATGTGAGGAGCATAATTTAATTTGCGATCTAAGATTACACCCAAATATTTAGTTTGCCCAACCCAATTAATAGGGTTATTATAAATTTTGATAGAAGGAGTATTAAGAACCCTTTTACGCGTGAATAGTACTGCTTCGGTTTTCTCAACGTTTAATTGAATTTTCCATTTTATAAGCCATTGTTCAAGATGATTAATATAATTCTGAAGGTTTTTACTAAAGATAAAATGTTTACGACCTTGAGTGAGGAGTGCTGTATCATCTGCAAAAAGACTGATTTTCACATTATAAATTTGCGGAATATCGTTAACGTAAAGATTGTAGAGAAATGGTCAAGTATTGAACCTTGGGGAACACCAGCCTGAATTTTTTGAACAGAAGAATCTGTGTTATCAATGGAGACCACAAAAGTTCTATTAGTAAGATAATTTTGAATAATTTTAATAAGAAAAGGAGAAAAGTTGAAAATAATTAACTTATGTATTAACCCATTAACCCAAACTCTATCAAATGCCTTTGCTACATCAAGGAAAACCACAGCAGTATCTAATTTCCAGGAAAATCCCTCGGAAACAGTTTCAGTGAGATTAAGTAGTTGATGCGTTGTAGATAATTTTTCAGTAAATCCAAATTGCTGGGGAATGAGAAGATTTTTTTGTTTAGTTTCATTTTTTAGATAAGTCAAAATGACCTTCTCTATTAATTTGCTTAATGAAGAAAGAAGAGAAATGGGCCTGTAGCTAGTAGGGGAAGTTGGATCTTTACCTTTCTTATGAATGGGCAAAATTCGAGCTCTTTTCCAACAATCAGGGAAATAAGAATAATGAATGGCAGCGTCAGCAATTTGGCAAATTTTAAAAATAGCTTTTAAAGGAAGATTTTTCAGCATCTTATTTGTAATAGTATCCATACCAGGCGTTTTGTTAATCTTTAAGCCAGTGATGAAATCGATAATAGTAGAAGCTTTAGTATTAACAATTTTTGAAGCAAAAATGGATGGAGTTAAAGTTAGAGGTAGAGTCATAAACAGCTTTAGTATTCTGAGGATCATTAATGTTATTTTCCTGAAACTGCTCCCGAAAGCAGTCTGCCAAAATTTCGGCTTTTTGAGAATTAGTTGTAGCTGTGCAATTGATAGTTTTTAGGGTGGTAATAGAGGATTTTTCCTCTTAAAATCTTTCGGAAGCTTCCAAAAAGAACCATCTTGGCTGTTTACAGTTTGGAGGTGATTATTCCACGAAGTTTGCTTGTATTCAGAAATAGCCCTTCTGACAAGTGCTTGAGTATAGTTGTAATGAGTTTTGTTAGCGGATCTCTGAAAATTTGCCAATTTTTGCGCGCATGATTTCTTTGAGTAATTAGAGTTTTAATGTATGGAGGCAAATAGTTACTATTGTTAACAGCGATATTTTTAGAAGCAGAGTTGTGAGCGTAGATAATGGCATTGGTAAAATTAGTTACTTCATTTTCAATATCTTGAAAGGAATTAATGTTATTAGTAGAATAGGTAATATTTTTTTGTCAAGGGTGGTAGTAAATTTAGACCAAATAGTTCTAGTTTTACTGGGGATTGGGATGGTAAGATAAGTAAAAAATTATATTTTAAGATAGCAGGATTATGATCGGAAGAGAGTTCACTGAGAGAGTTGATAGAATGGGTGAAATGGAAGTTATTAGTAATAGCAAGATCAATTATTGAAGCTGAATTAGCACCAAGTCTAGTGGGCGTTAAAGGTGCTAAAATGTCTAGGTCGATATTGCGAGCGATAGAAGCAAGTACTCTGCCAGTATTATTATTAGTTCTGCAACCCCAATGAGTGTTATGTGCGTTGAAATCGCCTGCAAGAATAGTGCTATTATTAAGAGAGAGGAGTACAGTGATATCATTAGTTAAGTTAGATGTAGCAATACGATTAGGGAACGTATACAGAAGCAATGGTCAGGGAGGGCAGATTGTTCACTAAAAAGAAATAAATCAGGGGGTTGAATAATTTTTTTTTTTCTAAAAAAAGTGGTAGAACAAACAAATTTCGGAATCATTGTTCTAACTTATTATGAAATAATTAACATCCAATAACGTACGTAAAATATTGATTTCAATGCATATTGACTAGATCTTAACTTAAATCAAATCCATTTTTATCTTTAGTTTTCAATATATTACATATGGACTGTTTGCTAATTTCAATATGCTGCGATATTGATGTAGTTGAAGATTTGCTACTTACCCTCTCAGTCATAAGGGGAGAATAAGCATTAATGAATGCAAAATTAATGACAGTTTAGTGGAATTAAGAATAAGCACCTGTGTTTAATAAGCGAGACAAGATTTACGAAGAATTCAATTAGTGAAGATAACGTGCACCTTAATTACTTGTTAGGATATTTGAATTATAAAGAGATTAGTTTACGAAATGTCAGTTTCTTGAATAATAATTATGCGAATTTAATTTAATAGTTAATTTTAGTTAGTTATCACACAAATATATTTTTTCGATTTTAATATATTTTAATTAAATCGGAAAACAAAAATTGCCTAGTTTTAATTAAAGGGGTTTTGTAAAGCAAATTTTATAGTAGAAAGTTGCTAATCTGATTTTTTTTTTTACATAAACACATTATTTAAACCTGTTCAATGCTCACGTATATGCTTTTCACGATTTTCTACTTCTCTTCTGAAGCGAATGGTTAGATTTATTGTTCGATGAGTAACTTTATCCAATGGGGCTTATATGATCTGTAACTCATAGAAGTAAGACGATATTTTAAAGCATGTAAACCAGTAGTTCCCTAACTTATTTATCCTATCAGATCTTTTTTCAAAACTTTCCAACATCCTAGACAATCTACCTGTTGTTACTAATCCCTGATGCAGGAAAACCTACACCAGGTCAAAAATTGACTTCCCGTCGCAGGAGACTGGTCCTGGAGATTAGACCTGGATCTACGATTTAAAGTGGATTCGAACCAATTGCTACAAGCATCTATGGCACCATCGGTCCTCGAACCAGAAACCTGTGTCACCGAGCTCTAGGGGCAATCAGACGCAGACTATCTACTTTCGTTTAGCAACTGAAAGATATAGTCTAAAAACTTCGTGTAGGAATGAGAAGAAAGAACCTGGTAATCTGCTATTAAAGAATTAATACAGTTTGAAATATCGGTGAGTCTTATTTACGCTTTATGCATCCCCCTATGGTGATAAAGGCAGGACGGTGGATTGCTGAGATGACTTCTAGGGGTAACTGTTTTAGGGGAGGGCAATTCCAAAAAAAAGTACTACCAAAGATCCTGATTATCGATACGAGGCAGTTTTACATGTATTGTCACAATCGCCATCGAGTCTTCGTTTCTGAAACTAGCCGACACAACAGTGCCGCCAGTGAATTCAAACCTCGGTCTTTTTGCAAGTCAGAGTGGCACTTTGCACTAAGCCACGAGTCGGACGAGGAATTACTACTGAGTTCTATTTTTGACTACAGAGTATTTTTAACGCACGACTATTTACTATTTTTATGTTTATTTATATATAATTATTTGTTAACAAATGCATGACCTCACTAAACTGACTTCTAATAAATATGATTAAAGAAATTCAATTATTGTTATTATCTTGTTCTTCTTTTTATGCTTTTACAACACCTTATCTTTATTAAATGCCTCCAAAATACACCCAACGCTATTATCAATCCCTTTGATTATTCCACTGTCCTGAGAGGCAACTTTGGAAATCAGTTATTTAGACATTAAGGTAAAATAAATTGATGAATTTGAAGATTGTAAACGTTAAAATAGAAGAATTTATATTACATACAGAAAGAATGGCAACATTAGATATGAATCTTAGCTGTATATAAGAACTTAGTTACTTCACCACCAAACATTCTATTCTTGGAAAACTTTAGAGATAACATTAAAATTGATTTTGTCTTGAAGTACAAGAAAGTTTCTGGAGTGTTCTTTCGTCTAGACATGATACTTTTTGTAATCCGGGTTTACGATTAATTTGATTTCGGTTACGGTTACAAATAACTTGTATTTTTTGTGATTACCCGTTATATAAATAAGTACATTATTAATTTGTATCTCTTATTTCCTTTTGTAAAATTGTACTCATTTTAATATATTCTTTCAAATTTTAAAAACATTATATTTCATTTCAAAATGTATGAATTTCAGAAAGCACGCACAAAAATGGATGTAATCAAATTAACGATTGATATTTTTTATTAAAACAACTTGTTACAAACATTGATTTTTCATTTCACTACATTCATGTGTGTTATTATTAACTGAACTACTATACAATTTATATAACTTATCGAATAATAAAGCACATATATATATATATATATATATATATATTTATTTTTATTTTGTATTTTCTACATTAAAATTAAACATTTTTTACATGACTATTTAGGTCATATTTTTATATTTCCTACCTTATTAAATTTAAATTAATAATGGCAAATCATGTTTGTAAACAAAATTTTGCAAGTAATTTAAATATAAAATTCTTGAAGCATCGGTTGCTCATTAAGTATTATAACCTATTATTAATATTAATTAGTGGTTTAATTAATAATTAGTGCTATTGTTAATAATAATCAATTATAATCATGAAGAAAGTCCATTAAATGTTTAAATTAGGATTCTTTTAAAGAATGCCGTAACATGATTCACACATTATTGAATATTCATGCCTATTTAATTTGGCTTTGTTTATTAAAAAGATATTAATATTATTCTTATTCCTATTTGTAGATGATACGGTTTGCAAACAAATTTCATAATGAGATTCATAAAGTCATTTGTATTATTAGATTAATAATTAAACTCAATATATTCTATATTAACATTATTAATTAAAATTTTACTCTAATTCGTTTTGATGATTTTTAAAAGGATATTTTCTTGTAATGTATGTAATTGAATTTTATCCTTTTAAATTTAAAAGCTTGCTTTACTAATAACTATTCTCATTAGCAGAATATTTGCATGGAAAATTAATTAAAGAGATAATTTAAGAATTATTTGCTTTGTTATCGTCCCAAGAATACTTGGAAGTTCTTCAAACAAAGATTTAATAAATATTTTTCAAAAACGGTTGCAAAAGCGATCTATGCATCAAACCCCAACCATTAAAAAATGCACGCAAATTCTTTCCCAAAACTCACAGGAAACAAAAAGAATCTGGAACTGCATTTCAGACACTCACTTCCACTTCAGTTTTGATGCATTGAGATTCGATGACACCCCAATAACTCGGAACTGAAAATTTAGTAATAAATGGACTTCTGCTTTCTTCTTCGTAGTTTCTCTCTCATTTTTCTCTTCTTTTTTCCTTTTTTCTTTCTGCTTTCCTTTAGCTCTTTTAACATTTTCTTCTTTGACATCTTCGTGATCTATTAGCTTCCCATCGCATTTGGGATCTATAGGTTGCGAGGTTACGCAGATACCCCTTGAAAGAGTTTTTTTAATTTCTTTCAGTTTACTTGCACGCGTAATCGTCTGCAGTCTTTCAAAATTCGGTGGCATCGATTCCGCTTATTGTTTGTGAAAAATTCTTGGTGACAAATTAGTAATTATCTTAAAATGTGGACTGCATGGATTCTTGGAAAAATTATAGATGACTTAATTTTTTTTTTTGCTCAGAATTAATTAAGTCAAAAGTCTTTATTGTATATACATTCTATCTTTGGTTGTGTTATTTGAAAAAGTATAAAAATGAGCTTAAATTTTTGTAGCAAAAGCACATGAGTTTAAGCTCAAACTGGTTAATAATTTTTATACCATGCTTATGGTTGTTAATTCCAAATTATTGTGAAAAATTTCAACTATAGAATGCAGTCCTCCTGTGTAAACCCTGAATTACTCTGAATTTGCTATATATCCTTCTTTATAGCTTATCAATTAACAAGGAATATTTCTGTAAGTTTTAACATATATATACTTTTCTTTTGCCTTTCCTGCATCAAAAAAAAAAAAAAAACATTTTTATACGAGTATTTAGAGATATTTATAATTTATTATATTTCATACGCTATTAATTTTAAATTATCAAGGGAAATTCATGTTTGTAAATAAAATTTTGCAAAAAGTAATTTAATTACAAAAATTCATTAAGAATCATGTACCCATTAAGTATTACAATCCATTATCATTATGTTAAAAAATTAATTATTTAATTAATAATTCATTATTAATAATTATCAAGTATTATTGTATAATTGATTAAACGTTCAAATTAGGATTCTTTTAAAAGGATGCCATAATATATTATTAAACTCATATTGAATATTTATGCCTATTTAATTTTGCTTTGTTTATTAACAAAGATATTATTATTATTCTTATTCCTATTTGTAGATTATAGGGATTAAGAAAATATTTAATTATGGGATTCTTAAAAGAATCATTTGTATTATTAGATTAATAATTAAACTTTAGTAATTGAATATTCTATATTAACATTAGTAATTAAAAATTTTAGTATAATTCGTTGTGATGATTACATAACAATGATATTTTATTGTAATATATACATAATGAATTTTATCAGTATTAAATTTTTGCTTCATAATTAACTATTCTCATTAGCAGAATATTTGCATGGAAAATTAATTAAGAGATAATTTAAGAATTATTTTCTTGGTTGTCTTGCCAAGATTATTTTGGAATTTCTTCAAACAAAGATTTAATAAATAATTTTTTTTTCAAAAACAGTGACAACAAAGAGATCTATGCATCAAAACCACAACCATTAAATGGAAAATACTGCAAATTCTTTCCCGGAACTCACAAGAAACAAAAAGAATTTCGGAGGAACTGCATTTCAGACACTCACTTCACTTCAGTTTTGATACATTGAGATTCGGGATGACGCCCCAATAACTCGGAACTGAAATTTAGTAATAAATGGACTTCTGCTTTCTTCTCCGTAGTTTCTCTCCCATTTTTTCTCTTCTGCTTTCCGTTCCAACTCTTTTAACATTTTCTTCTTTTTGACATCTTCGTGATCTATTAGCCTCTATCGTATTTGAGAATCTAAAGGTTGCGAGGTTACGCGTCGAACGCTTTTACTACGCTTGAAGAGTTTTTAATTTCTTTCATTTATTTCCAATGCGTAATCGTCGGCAGTCTTTCAAAATTTGGTGGCATCGCTTTCGCTTATTGTTTCTGAAAAGTTTTTGGTGACAAATTAGTAATTATTTTGAAATGCGAGACTGCATGGACAATTTGAAAAATTGTAGTTATTTGAAATTTTTTTTGCTCATAATTAATTAAGTCAAGAATCTTTATTGTATACGCATTCAACCTTCGGTTGAGTTATTAAAAAAAATATATATAAATGAGTTTAACTTTTTTTGTGTAAAAAGAACATGATTTTTGAGCTCACATTTGTTAATGTTTTTATGCCATGCTTATTGTTGTTAGTTCAAATTTTTTTGTGATAAATTTCAAATATAGAAGGCCATGTCCTCCTATTGTGAACACTGAGTTTGTCTCAATTTGCTATATATCCTCTTTTACAGCTTATGAATTAACAAAAAATATTTTCTGTAAATTTTAGCACATATATATAATTTTATTTTGCATTTCAGCATTAAGAAATTAAACATACTAGTATTTAGGTAATATTTATAACTTATTATGTTTAATATGTTACTAATTTTAAAAATATTAAGGAAAATTCTTGTTTGTAAAATAAAATTTTTGCAAAAATAATTTAATTATAAAATTCATTAAGCATCGTGCACTCGACTAAGTATTGTAATCCATTATCATTATATTTAAAAAAATAATTATTAAATTAATAATTCACTATTATTAATAATTTATCAAGTATTATTGTATAAATAATCAAACGCTCATATTAGGTATCTTTTTTAAAAGATGGCATAACATCTTATTAAACAAATTATGAATATCCATGCTTATTTAATTTTGCTTTATTTATTAACAAAGATATTACTATTATTCCTATTCCTATTTGTAGATTATAAGATTTTGCAAGCAAATTTAATTATGATTCATAAAAGAATCTTTTGTATGATTAGATTAATAATTGAATATTCTATATTAACATTAGTAATTAAAAAAATTTTGAGGTATAACTCACGAGAAAATCTTTAACAATGATATTTTATTGCAATATATGTAATTGAATTTTTATCCTTATTAAATTTTACTTTGCTAATAACTATTCTCATTAGCAGAATATTTGCATGGAAAATTAATTAAGAGATTCTTTTAAGTATTATTTGCGTAATATCGTCATTGCATTATATCGTCCAAAATACTTGGAGGTTCTTCAAACAAAGATTTAATAAATAATTTTTCCAAAAACAGTTGCAACGGAGCGATCTATGCATCAAACCCCAACCATTAAAGGAAGTACTGCAAAATTCTTTCAGAACTACACAGAAACAAAGAATCTGGAACTGCATTTCAGACACACTCACTTCACTTCAGTTTTGATGCATTGAGATTCGGGATGACACCCCAATAACTCCGGAACTGAAGAAATTTAGTAATAAATGGACTTCTGCTTTCTTCTTCGTAGTTTCTCTCTCATTTTTCTTCTTCTTTTCCTTTTTCTTTCTGCTTTCCTTTCCAACTCTTTTTAACATTTTCTTCTTTGACATCTGCGTGATCTATTAGCTTCCCATCGCATTTGGGATCTATAGGTTGCGTGAGGTTACGCGTTACGCTTGAAGAGTTTTTAATTTCTTTCAGTTTACTTCCACACGCGTAATCGTCTGCAGTCTTTCAAAAATTCGGTGGCGCTCATTGTTTGTGAAAACTTCTTGGTGACAAATTAGTAATTATCTTGAAATGTGAGACTGCATGTTCTTCTTGAAAATTATAGATGGTTTAAATTTTTTTGAAGAATTAATTAAGTCAAGAGTCTTTTTATTGTATGCACATTCGACCTTTGTGTTATTTGAAAAAAAGTATATAAATGAGCTTAGGTTTTTGTGACAAAAACCTCATGATTTTAAGATCAAACCTTTTTCAAATATTTTTATGGCATGCTTATTGTTGGTGGTTCTGAATAATTGTAATAAATTATAAATATAGAATGTTAAGCTCTCTATTGTGAACTCTGAATTACTTTGAATCTTGCTACATTAAAAGGGGGGATATGTAGTTAGCAACCTGATCGCCAACTATTTCGCGCTCTGCCACTTTGGTACCAGGGTTTGGCGCGATCCTAGCGGTGGCATGAATTGCTTGAGTTGGGAATCTATGTTGCAAAACTGTGAGTCTCTCTACCTAAGAACTTAAAAGTAGGCAAAAAATTACTGTGGGAGACAAACCAAAACCTTATGGTAACAAACAGAGACTTTCAGTCAAATACCTGTCATTTGGAAGAATAATTTTCTATTTTCATACATGGATTTCTCATTTAGAATATTTACACAATCTATCTGAAAAATCCCGCCACTTGTACAACCTTGTTAATATTTAAACAAAATCTGTGACTATGTTAACATAACTTCTGGACTTACTGTATTTTAAAGATAACATAACTCTTGACATTGTCTTTTCAAAGTTGAGCTCAATGAAAATAACTTTTAAAAAATAACCATAATATTACTGATCATTTTTCACACCTAGTTCTACGAATCTCCATTTTATTTCTATTCAAATCACACCCTGTCATCTTTCTGTGCGTAGTTACATAATCATATTGCTGTCATTCCAAAATTTTTTAACATAAGAGTAATTATCAAAAACAATATTCAGCATACTTTCACTTTTGATTTGAGGAAAAGCGCTTAACACTTACTCAGTACAGGGAGTTTTCCTCCTATTATGTTTTTAATTAAAAAATAACTTTTATTATAAGTGAAAAATTATAAAACTCAATGTATCTAAAGTCTGTAACTACGAAGTTAAATTAGGTACATTAATAATACGGCCACTTCAAGATATTCTTGGTTTCTT